>JACEGR010002208.1:0-136481 GCA_014170235.1 Listronotus bonariensis | reverse complement strand
AAGTGACTCAAAAAGTTATTACGATTTTAATTTGTGGTGGCGCCCTCTAACAATAAAATTGATATCAAATTCTTATTTCTCACCTTTTAAAACCCCTTTTAGACAAATATTGTAAAAATAGACCTATAAATAAATAGACCTGTGGTAGCATTTTTTCCGCACTTTAAGCTTTAATATAACTTTAAACTTGTAAAATATTGTTTTTTTATTCCAAAAATCAGAGCTTTTCTAGGCGGTCACAATGGTGTTTTCCTTTTCATAACACCCTGCATTAATTACATAAAAAAACATGCATTAAAGTAAAACAAAGTCACAATAGTTGTCTAAAATGACGATGTCTTTTTCAAATTTATATTTAACTTACTGTCTACATTTTCCATAATTTGACGTCTCATTGACCTGTTCCCGATACCTTCCCAAATCGCCCAAAAATAAAAATATCTTCTGCGCGGAAACCAGAGCTAGTCCCGTAAAGCCCAATTTTTTGTGTTGCACCATACTATTGTTACCAATGTAATCCACAACTTTAAATTTGTAAGTGTCTTCCAAGATGCCTATTAGTCTCTCAAAATACTTGGTACCTAAGAAAAAAATAATATACAGTGTGGTCCATTAGATGTGCAACATGTGGGAAAATTTTATTTTTCATAAAAGTTAGAGCATTATCTCAAACCGAATTAGCAGTGGCTAGATTTATTAAAAGTTCAATGGTATACAGGGTGTCCAGTAACTATACCGACAAACTTTAAGGGGTGATTCTACAGGGTCCGGCACTGAAACTTTCTTTTTCAATGATACATGGTGGCGCGACTGCAGCTAGTTGCAGCGCGTTAGTGCGCTTAACAGAGAGCGTTGGTGAGGAGATTTGTTTGTTAATTGTCGTCAGTCGTAAGTCACAAGGCCGGTCGATCATCGCCGTGCAGCGTGCGTTTCGTTTACAGTACAATATAACCCCTAGAGGTGCTGTTCCGGTCCAGGGATCCATTTTATCATGGGTGGAGGCTTTTAGAGCAGATGGAAATGTGCCCCGCAAGAGACCAGGAGCAACACGGACAGTTAGATCACACGCAAATATCGAGGCAGTCCGACAGTCGGTTTTGAGATCTCCTAGACTACATATCTGCTTCGAAACGCCTTAGGCAATGTATGGCTCCAACAAGATGGGGCCACAGCCCACACATCACGACTTTTAATGCCTATTTTGGTAGAAAATTTTCCGGGCGACTTATCTCCAACCGAGGTGACGTTCCATGGCCCGCACGATCGCCAGATCTAGCTGTATGTGGTTATTTTCTATTTGGCTACCTCAAATCAAAAGTGTATAACAACCGTCCTGCAACCCTGGAAGAATTAAAAACAATATTCCCTACGAGATAGCCAACGTACCGAATGATATGCTGGAAAGGGTCCACGCACACTTCAGAAATCGATTACAGCAATGGATCGACAGTAATGATAGACACTTGTCAAATATTCTATTTAAAACAACTCGATTTCAAACTTCCCATGTTATTGTCTAATGCTAATAAAAAATAAATAAAAATGTGCAATATATGTTTTTATTTTTAACCTATGAAAAAGAAAGTTTCAATGCCGGACCCTGTACAATGAAAAATAAGAAAAAACTTCATATCGTCAGTACGATTGCCAAACCTGATAGATGCCACAGGATAAGCATGTCACATATCAGATTTGAGACGCGCACCGACGATATGTACATGTATGTCCTAAAAATCTTAGTTTTTAAACAATAGGGTGTAAAAAAATATATATTTTTTAAAAATAAATTCTATACCAGAATAGATATAAAAAAAAATGGAAGACAATTTCTATATCAGAAGACATTTTTTGGCATGAAAAAAATATATTTTTTACCTGTGTCGTCCATGAGGGGTTTAAGGTAAATAAATTTTAAGAAAAAAATGGCACGCCACTGCTTTTTCTAAAATAAAAATCCTTTTAAAATTGCCATTTAGTTAAATACAAATTTAATCTCTTGACTTTTTTATTATTTGATGAATGGTTTTCGCGTTAATAAATAGAAACCATTTCTCGGCATAGCAAAGGTGATTTTTACTGTTATTTGATATAAGCGATAAAAAAGACTATGCCGAGAAATTGTTTTTATTTATTTACGCAAAACCCGTACATCAAATAAAAAAAGTCAAGAGATTAAATTTGTTTTAATCTTAAAAAGTATTTTTACTTTAGAAAAATGTAGTGGCGTAACATTTATTCCAAAAACTAAGATTTTTATGACATACACTACTCAAAACAATTATCGCATAATTTGGTTGCTTTCATAAGCTTTAATACTAAAATGCTTTCATTTAAATGGCCAAATCTCTTTTAATAATTAAGTTATTAAGACAATTAAAAAAGAAAATGTTAAGAAAACGTGAAGCTATAACTTTATATTAACCGTTGTTTTTACTGTTAGCAATACATCCGACGGGGTGATAAATTTTTTGAAAAAATGAATAATTTTTAATCGCCCTATATAATGTGCTGTTAAAAGGGAGAAATCTCATTTGTTAATAATTTACACCCTTACCCATTTCTGATATTTTATAATCACAAATTTGACTACTCCCTTTCAACAGCACATCATACAGGGCCATTCAAAATTAATCGAGCATATGCGATAATTCTTTTGAGTAGTGTATATGTACATATGTTCATATAAAGTTTGTTTCTTATTTTTCATTGTAGAATCACCTCTTAAAGCTTGTCGATAGAGTTACTGGACTAACTGTATAGAGTATGTTATCGAAAACTACTTATAGTAGGGGAGCCCACGATGCTAAATTGGAATTTACTTGAGCGTCATAGAGACTTACTGGGTTGCAAAGCTTAAATGATAAGAAAACATTTTTATATAATGTATACCTCTTCATCGGTAGGGGAAGCGGCTATAGATTTTTAAATATGTAAAAAAACAGTTATTATTTCGGCTTGTAGAAATCGTTCGAATCGTATCGAATTATATATTTTTGTGACCTTAAATTATTTTCACATGTAATACCACAAGTGCTAAATTTATATCCAGAAATTTTTAGGGCCACAAATATTTTGAAAAATATCCCGAGCCGCAGGGAAGGGAGAATTTTCTTAAAATATTCGTGACCGAGAAAAAATTATTGGAATAATTTAAGCACATGTGGTATTCGGTAAAAATTTTACACCAAGTTAATTTTAAATAATATTTTTTAAATTTAATGTTTGTAACAACGAGCTTTAAAATTTTACAATAAAATAAATATTTTTCATTTTACCAATTGTAGTTGAAAATATATGTATTTTTAGAGTTTATCATTTTAATTTTTCAGACCTATACCTTGCTTTCGTTTGCTCTTCACTTATGTCTACTACTTCAGTCCTATAATATAATTTTACTAACTGTAGTTGCATTAAATTGTCATTTAGGGACTTAAAACCTTACATTATTTCATATTATGTTACATCTAAAATACTAACAACTAGTACAAATTACATTTTCTTTAATTATGTATGTAAATGACAGACATGACGTTAAAACAAATTCAATAATTATGTCAAAAAATGTTCCACTATAATTGGTTCCAGGGTACCCCAGGCAGGAGAAAAAATTTCCGATAAATACTTGTGTTATTATGGTAATACAACCAAAAACTACACGTTTGATTGGTCAAAAAACAGTACTGTTGAATTTTCTTCAAAACAAAAAAAAGTCACGCTCGAAAATGTCAAAATGAGGTTTTTTTACAGCTTTGTAGTCCTCCGCAGCCTCCGCCTTGTTTACGACAATCTCAAATTATCAGATTAGTGATTATATACACTGTTTAGCATGTTATTAACTTCCTATCCTAACCTAACGCGCTCGAAATTTTCTAATGGACATATTTTTGTTTTATACGATCGGCCCTATATCTAGGGATCATATTTGGTGGAGGCTCTTAACCGAGTACAAGGTATCCTTCGGTACATTAATCTGTCGCGCTGTGATAAATCCCGAAATCCCCTCTTGAGCTTCCCTACCATTTATTGTTATGTTATTTAGTACACCTTAAATGAAAATGAACCTAATACGTCTTATACTGTTTTCTTACCTTCATCAATTAAATACAACAAAAATCCCTTATACTGTTGTTTATTTTCCGGATCATTAACAATGGCCTTTCTGGTAACCTCAATGATATTATAATACAAAATCTTCCACAGGTGCTGCTCCACATTTTCAGTTTGACAAAACTTGATAGCTTTACATAAAATGTATTCTAAGGCGCTTTTCAGGAACTGTCTTAGGTTATCGACGGTTTCATAATTGACTAATAGCATTCCGTGGTTAATTATGTGCTGAAGTTCGGTATCTGCCCGTTTGATGTCTCTGAGCAAGTCTGGGTAGTTGCTGGATTTAAATTCGTTCCTATAAAAAGAAGAACCCATATTAGATGACCTATCAAAAAATTTAAAAAAACCTTTTTATATTCTATAAGATATATCAAGAAACTTAGAAATAATCCTAACTCTCGTTTCACATTAGCGGGAGCCGGGAGCCGGGCGACGGATCGACGCTATCGATGTGTATGGACTATGGAGTCCTATGAGACCTTTCACACGTTAAGTAACTGGAAATCAAATGATAAAAAATGCCCGGAATACACAAGACAAAAATCAATCAAATATTTGATGGTAACAGAAAGTCTATCTTTTTTGATTCTAACAATATGTGCCCCAGAAATTATACAACTTCAAGAAACAAATCTAGAAATAATAGAACCAATGACTTTAATTACCTCTCATCTGAATTTCCTTCTCTACAAACAAATAACCATAATCTGGAAAGGGAAACTTTATCAATCAATCAACGAAGTACTACAATAACATCCAACAACAAAACTAAACGTACATACTCTCAAACAACCCTCAACTCCCCAAAAAAAAGACATATTCAATCTAAATCTCAAGGCTATGACAAGTCGGCATATGACAGCCAATTAATTTTTCCAAATTCTCGTCAAGGCTATGACAAGACGAAACATGACAGCCAATTAATTTTCCCAAATTCTAGTACTAGTAACATCACGAGCAGCAGCAGCCTCTCAATATCGAAGCCTACAAGTGCAATTCAAAATTCAAAAACTGCCGCCAAGGCAAGTATTAACGAAATAGACGAAGTCCTCAAGATACTTTACAACCTCAAAAGCCGAAGTAACAAGGATCAAGATTATGACAATCCCAACCCCGAAAAAATCCTTTTTGGGCTTTCCCCCTGAATGACCAGCTAAGAAATTAAGTTTCTAAACCAAATGTAAAAATAGACAAATTAACTCCATTCCACATTCAAAGTCATACATAACGTTAATTAAAAAATAATAATAATAATAATAATAATATGTATGTATGTACATACCAACTAGAAAACCTAGACCATATCTTGTTTGAATGTCCAATAAACCAAATAAATAAATTCTTAAATCACAATAAAATTAATATATAAGTCTAACAAATCCCTTTCTTTCAGTTTCTCATCCTGGGTTCTTGTAATCCGAGGCAACTTTCGGGTGTGTAATGCTCCTCCGTTGCCCGGGAGCGAGAAGAGTCTAATCCTTTGTTGTGCTATTGTCTACTAACACCTCAAACACCACCCCTACAATCTGTTATATTACACAATGTAGATAACTACCATAAGAAAACTCAACGACTATCAGGGAGTCTAGAGCTTGCCGCCTGTGGTCGTTACATAATGAGCTGGTGAACGGCGCCGAGAGGCAGCCAACGCCACTTGGAGGAGAAGAAGAAGAACTATAGTATTTAAAATTATACCTATATGTTGTCTTAAACATCCTAAAATAAATTAATACCTATACTTTATTTAAAACACTTAAAAAGTTAATTATATTTAGCATGTAATCTATTAGGAACTCACAAGAATCTAAACAATAAACTTACTTAGATTCATCATACCAATTCGGTACCAACTTCCCAAACTGATCGGTGGTATACATCTTGGGAGGACCAGCTTCTGAATTATTTTCTGAAAATCCCGGGACAGCAACCCGACTACCCGGTGACTTCACTAGAATGGGTTTTTGGGATTATTGGGATCAAATAAGGTCTTTTGATGAGGAGGAGTTTTTCGTATTTCGGGAATTTAGGACGGTCGGCGTTTACATGGGGCGGATCGGGGGTTTTGGAAGGCAGAACCAATATACCGGCTTTTTTAGATGGCGTATCTATTAGATTTTCTTCTAGTTCCGAGTTCTTGCGGCTACGATCGGAGCTGGTTCTGCGACTGCGACTCAGAACCGAATCTGAAAAAAGTCATAATCAATATACACTCACAGACAAAAATATCGCATATGCTCGATTTTCCATTTAAATTAAAGCATTTTTGTATTGAAGCCTATGGAGAAAATGGAGCATATGCGATAATTTTGTCTGTGAGTGTATTACTGAATTTTAAATTAAAAAAAAACATAACTGAACACCTACAAACTACCGTTATTGTAGATAAACAGGAGTGATGACAACATAAAAAAAAACATTTTGGGCAATAGGATCTACATCTGTTTTTTTTTTATTAATTTCGAGCTTTTATTCTTTGAATAAAAACAGTGAAACATGAACTATTGCCGATTTTAACTACCGATGGGGGCGCTGCTAAACGTAAACAAAGTAGAACGACGTAGGTAATATGCAGGTAGCTAGCTTCGACCCTGTTACGGATTTCAGGTATTAAAACGTTTTAAAATACTGTTTAAGTTTCAATACAGCCGTGAATTTGTATAGATTTATTCGTATTAAGTCTGTTAAAACTCGATTTGTTAGTTTGAGTAGTGCCCTTGATAGTTTAACAGACTTTTTGTTAGTGGTGATTAGTAAAGAAAGCGCCATGTAAAACTTTTTCGGAATGAGTAAAGAACTGTGTTTGACGCTAAGCTCAGTATTTTCATACCTCAATTGCACTCCCGATAGTAGGTGCACAGTGGAAGGAGAAGAAATCTTAAATTCCAACCATATTATTTTGATTATATACACGTCGTTTTATTTTAGATGTTAATGGTTCTTCTGATGCCATAATAAACGTTTTATAATAGGTGAAGAGAAACACTTTTTAATTAAAATTATAGCAAAATATTTATTTATTTATTTATTTATTTAAGCAATATATGGGATACCCCATTATAACATTTCTTACAGATACATAAAATATTAATAGATAAGAATAAAACATAAAATAAAATTACTTTATACATATATCAGAAAATCACAGTTATAGAATCTACAAATTAACACTTACATTAACCACTTAATAGTGATCTGAAGCATTGCTTTCGAAAGAGATTAAGTGAGCTTCCAAAAGGATCTATACTACGGGTTAGTTATTGTAGCAACTGTAGAACAAATAAATAAATAAATAAATAAATAAATACTAGGATGAGCTTTCAAATATGCTAGGGAGCGTGAGATTGGAGCATGAAAACCATAGCTACTCCGATGAAATTGAACTGAAAATAGCTGGTTACTTCTAAGCGATCGAGTAGGGATTTTTAAACAAATATGCCCAAGAAGAACCGGACAATCAATGTTTCCCTTGATTAATTTGTGAATAAAACACAAATCACTAACCGCCCTTCTAACCTCCAGAGGTGGCAGGTTAAGATGAGAGGAGACTTCCTCTACCCTATCCCGCATGTTCAGTTTAAATGCACAATACTTCACAATTTTTTTGAACATTCTCTAACTGGGTTTTATAGATATTATAAAAAGGGGACCATATCATAGATGCATATTCAATGTGAGATCTCACAAGAGAACAGTACAGTAAACGCAGTGAATTCACTGACAAAATACACAGCTATTTACGCACAAGGCTCAAAAACGCGTGTTAAGCATAATGAAGTAAATAAAAATTATTATATTTATATCCATTTCAATGGTTAAATATGTCCGATCACCTGTTTTCTTAGGTTGCGCCGTTGACCACCAGAGGTCTCACTGATCTTAGAAATCGCTAATGGTAACTAATTGGGCTTCACCAGAGTTAATTTATATTAAGACGGTTATGACATGGCCGCCATAGTGGTGGCCATTTTTTTGTCGCCACTAGGTACCTTTTCAGCCATGTTATTAAATTAGAGTGTCTGCACCAGTGTTTTATAACAAAACAATACTTATAAATACCTTCAATTTCAGAGTTTTTCCTACTTCTTATAATCTCCTCCCTCCAATTTTCGGAGACACCAGTCGAATGACTTCTGTCAAAACTGACATCCCTACTGGGCCCTCTAGATCTATTATGAAACCTATCAAAACTAGTGTCCCGTTGATCTCTTGAAGAACGCCTTCTTCTACGACCTGGATGGTGTCCAGGGGGAAGTTCTTGTGGTACCCTGAAGGAAAAACGTAATGGTCTTCACTTTATTTATTTTTTTAAATTAGTATTAGAAACTTAATTTATCGATTTTAAATTATTACAGTTGTATTCGTCCGTGATTTTCAGTTTTCAGCAATTTAATATATTGAGTATTTAACTAAAGTGGACCAAATATGATACAGCTTGAGCAAGTAGTTTTGGTACATCAGCGAGTAATAGAATAACAAAACAAGCATAAATAGTCACGCATGTTTCCATGTCGGGTTTTAGTTAGATTGTCTCTTTTCCTCACATTGCCTATGTGTTAAGTTATGTTATTTAGCTCAAACGGTATAGTATAAACCATATTCTGATATTGCCATTGCATAGCATCTAAAGGTGTGACTTTACCTGCGAACGTATACGGCCGAATGGGCAACAAACGTATGCGTTCGGTTAATGTAGACGTAAATATTGAAATTTTTTTATAATTATTAAATATTTATGTAGACGTAAGAGTGTCCACAATTGGCGAACTTTACGAACGGCAACAAACGTATACATTTGGTTAGTGTAGACGTTAAGATTTCAAATTGTTTACGTCTTCACTACCCGAACGCATACGTTTGTTGCCGATTCCACTGTATACATTACATAAGTGTGGACATACCTTAAGGTGTGTATTCACTTAGCGAACATATACGGCCGAACAGCAACAAACGTATGCGTTCGTGTAGTGTATACGTAAATCATTTCATGGACGAACGTATGCGGAAATGTTCGCTTGCATGTAGGTAGTTCAAAGAGAATTCGCTGCACAAAGTTTTGAGATGTGTACCTATAAACATACACGAGGTAAAAGAAAGCAGAGAGCGGTAGCAAACTGTCGGAACGGAGACGAATGGCACTGCACGCATACGTTCGTTAAATCTGGACGTCAGATCGCATGCCGAACAAAACGTACGTACATTTTTGGCGTATACGTCCATGGCTGTGCGGCCGTATACGTTCGCTAAGTGAATACACACCTTTAATATCCAGAATTTTAAAATCGTTAGTTTTACTTTAATATAGGTAAATGAATATACATCGTTCTTAAAGGATTAAGCGATGATTTTTGCCAATTGTTTCAAAATAAAAATATCAAAAGAACTGTCGTAGACAAAAGATACAACTAGAGGAGTTAGGTGAATTTCAGAGGAGGATTTAAAGGGTTTAAGACTTTACCATTTTATTTCATGGTTAAAAATAAGTGGGTTTTTGTCCCTTTCTGTTTTTGAAAGAAATTTTTGAGATCTTTTTTATAGGAGATGTAAAATACCTCTCAGAACCTTTAAGCCAGATTTCACACTGTATCTGAATGCTGACTATAACGAATAAAGACTATTTGTTATTTAACAATAAAATGTATCTCTATCAGACTTACTTAAAGTTGTCTCTATCTCTGCTATCAGTGCTTCCAACGGTATCTTTTCGCTGCCTGTTATTTGTCGGGGTTTTGTCTCTATAGCTGCTTCCGCTTCTAAGAAAATTATATTAAGTTAAAGAGTGTTAACACTGCGAAAATTGAGAATATCTACCTATATATCTAGAGAGAAAAGTATTACTTTTTCTCAAGGATTAAATTTGGGAACAAGCAAGCACTTTAATTTTATACTAAAGTTTAACTATTTTTGTTAAGAAAAAGATAAAATTATATAACTTTTTAAAAAACCTTGTTAGTTAGAGTAAAGCAGAATCAATATTTGGCAATTAAATGAATTTGGCATTAAAATTTGCAAGATACACTTAATAAATCACTACGATCCACAGCTTTAAAATAAAACAAATAATAATAAACAGCAAAGCTTTGTTTTGGTTATATAAGGTTCGTCTGATTCGAAAAATAAAATCTTTAATCATTAAAAAAATGTTTATGGTTAAATTACAAAAACATTTATTAACATGCAACAGTGAGAATATTTTAAATGAAAATTAGTAACAATGCATAAAGCAGCTAACTTACCTTTGTTTACTTTTCCTTCTGCCACTTCTCCTACAAGTAATAATGACAAATGAGAGATGATATTTAATGACATTCATACAAGTACAAGACATTTTTATTTTTCTACAATAAATTTCAATGCAAGCAAACACTTTTGCTATATACTAATAAAATATGGAACGAAAGCATATAAGCAAGGTCATTCTTTGACATATCAATGACAACTTTAAATGTCAATGTGACAGCTGGACGCCATATTAGGAAACAAAATTAAACAGAAAGGAAGGTCTTGTGGCATATCATTTTTAAACTCCTTAGAAGTTCTTTATAACCCTAGAATATGAAATTAATACCTTCACCTGATACAAAATAGTGGTACTTTTATAATTACCTGAATACCTAATGTGGATGGTCATATTTTCGAAACTAATGTAATAAATGTGGTATTCCTTTAAAGTTCTTTTAAAGATCTTTTTAATGGTGATATAATATACAGGGTGTTTCATTAAAAAATATACTTTTTGTCCTACCCTTTATCGGTCCATCAATATTACCATTAAAAAGATCTTTGAATAAGTTTTAAGATAATACCAGAGTTATTATATCTAACTTTATTTATTTGGAAATATGGCCTTCTAAAGTTTATTTATTTATTTATTGCATCCTTTACAAACACCAAAAAATAGTAATTACATGTTAAGGTTTATTTAAGTTGTCATTGATATGTCAAAAAATGCAGACCTTGCTCAAATACGATCATTTCAAATTTCATCAAAATATACTGAATGGCTCAGATTCTAGACGGAGGGACTTTAGGTCTGCAATGTATTTAACGTATTAATCTTGTAATGTGCAAGTACTCAAAATATTTAGACGATTCACTAATCTGCATTACTCATAAAAATAATGAAAATAATATGTCGGCTAAAATTTTAAAGAAACATAATTTTCAGCATGATGGTCAAAAATTACAATGGGCCCAAAATCCAGCTATGCATATTTTTCAAGATATAAGATCTCCAAGTGAGCCAAATAAAAAAAAAAAGAACAAATAGTCTTTCTTGTTTTCCCATAAAATCTTAATCTACAATAAAAGATGAGAGGGATATTTTTCGTTAGTTTGTCTCATTTTAATGAAATGATTCCCAAGATGGAGCCCATTATTAACCCAAATTCCATTAGGGTTTATAGAAAGTGCGAAAATATGTTGTTAGTATTTTAGACGTAACTGTAAGGCACGTCACACACGTATCGGGTAGGAATCGGCCGATATCGGGCACAACTATTCACATGTAGCCGTTTTTATGCCAGTTACTGACCGATTTGGTGCAAATAAAAATCGAGGAATGAACATTAAATACTGAACTTTTGTGTATAATGGATCGAAGATGAATTATGGCAATGTGGCTATTGCATCGACGAAGGCGTCGACGTTTACAAAAGCATTTTTCGTGGCAATTTGATCCTTATATATCCCTAGCGTTTTATCCCATAGAACAGGCTTAGCTTCCACCAAAGTAATTATTAATTAAGTATCAATATTCATATTACCTGCTATCTCGACTCGCGATAACGTCTAAATAATCAACCTACCGGACGACTGCCGCATAACGTGTGAAAACTCGCATTAGGTATTGTGTCCCAAGAACCGGCCGACAACCGGTCTTGTAGTGAGCGCGCCCGGCGTCAAACCGTTATCGCCCGATACCTGTCTATTGTCTGACACGTGTGAAAGCTCGCATACTATCTCATAGAAAAGCCATCAGCTAACCGATATCGGACGATTCCTACCCGATACGTGTGTAACGGTACTAAGGGTTATAGGGTAAAAAATAATTAATTCATGCAGAACACCATATTGGAACCCTATCATAGGTAAAGTCAGACCCATAATTCAAAAAAATGTGTGCTTATATTGATCCCTTACTAAAAAATACTTTCAAATGTCTTCCTACCTTTTCTTTTTCGAACTAGGTGTAGTTGTCGTCGATTCAGGCATAGACTTGGTGCTCACTTCTTGTAGACTAGTTAATGAGGAGCTTCTTGTCATTGCATCACTAAATGCTTCAGCCTCCAATCTATGATTAAGCTCTACTTCTTCATTCCAATCCTAAAAGAAATTAGCATTATATATATCAGTAAGTTAGTGTATCATCAATAGTAGCTTAAACTATTGAGCAGTAGCGTAGCTAGACGTAGGCGGTCGCCTACGGCCTCGCGCCAGGGGGTCTCGCGGCAAGGTGAAGGTATGGTATGTGATATATGAAAAATACTAAAATAAATGATGCCGAAGGTTTTGGAGGCCCGATATTGTAATTTAGGGTCCTTGCAAAACTGTACAATGTGTTAGAAAAATGAGGGGAGGACCTTAAGGATCTTTTCTTCTTTTTCCTCGACTTTGCCTACGCCTTTGGTCACGCAACGCCAGTGCTATTGAGTGTATGTTTAAAGTTTAACTCACCAATATATCTCTGTCCTCGGCCACTATGTCAACTTTGACATTTTCAACAATCACAGGTGAAGAATCATTTGTTTGAATCTTCAAGTCGGCAATTGAATCAGCTAACGATGTCACATCGTTTTTCTCAGATTGCTGAGAAACATTATTTGTCTGCGGTTGGTGTGGTCTGTCTGTATTAAGTCGCTGCTGAACTGACAATTGCTGAGGCTCTACCTGACCTTGGGGAACTCTAGTTTGATTTTTAGGCTCCATATGGGGTTGATGATATCTGTTTTGATTTGTGTGTTCTTCTTTTAAAGTTCTAGTACTATCGCGACTAAAACTGGATTCGTTTGAGTCTTGCCTGAGGTACTCTCTACTTGAGCTACGTTTTTCTCTACCTAAAGTAATGATAAAGTTATACCAGGGATATTACAAGATTTAAATACTTTCATAAAAATTACAAATAACATTTTACCTCCTCGTCTTTTTCTTCCGTCACCCCTCCTATTTGATTCTTTTCTATCTCTCTCTGGCCTGTCTCTATCACCATCTCCCCTTCTTTCTTGATCAAATTCGTTTCGTCTATTTCTGTTTTCGTCACCTCTTCTATGTCGGTTATCATCACCCCTTCGTTGTGTGTTATTATCATCGTGTCTTCTATCCCTGTTTAAAAAAAAACATTTTGTCAGGGTATAATTTTTCCCCTTATATTTTTTTTTTTTTATTAATAAAATATTATTGAAATCTGAACACTTTAAGTTTAATATGACTCTACCTTTCTCTCTCAAACTGCCTAGTCTCACTCACTCTAGGACCCACTCTGTCAAAAACGCTTGGTTTACCGCCGCCCCTATCGTCCCTGTGCCCCCTGGAATCATTATTATAATATCTATTATCTTCGTAATGACCTAGGGGGTCTGGGATCTACTTGACGGGCGGCTAGGGGGCCTGCTATCAAATCTTCTCGTGGGCGTGCCCGGCCGTGAATTAGCAGGACTTCGGGGCATACTACATAAAAATAGAAACAAAAAATGCAAAATAAAAAAAAAACAAAAAAATATAAAACTTACAAAAGTGTACACTGATAAATAAAAAAAAATAAAAACAAATTCCTAAATAACCTTAAATTAGGTTTTTATATAAAAAAAATATCTTAGTGAAGAAGTTCCCCTCGTAATAATTAAAAAATAAGGACCAATGTTTTAAAAGCTAAAAAGGTGATAAATTTATTCACTTAAAGGATACAGATACCTGGTTTTTTAAAATATTAATGATATACAAATCATAAAAAATGTTTTATGTTCTCACTGTTATAAATGTCTACTTTTTCATATCACTAAGAATAGCATATTGTAAGTCATGTAGGAAAAACGATATATTTCCGGACAATTGTGAAGTTTGCTGGATGGGGCGTCAGCCGAGGCCAGCAACCACCAAGAGAACGGAAATAAGCTTTTACTATTTTTCTCCGATCAAAACAATTTTTCAAATTTGCGTTTTAGGGAGCATTAAATATTTTTATATTTAATATATTATTTTCCACGACCGTTAAAAAAAAGCTGTTTTTTAAATCGTTAACCTGAAGTTAAAGTACTCCATTCTAGTACACTACATAAAGTGTTACAAAAAGTTACTTTTTTAACACTTCCAAGCTTTTTTCACACTTTGAATTAGTGTTTTGTTTCAATGCCTACTACAATAACCCTAAATACCAATTTATGCAATTTAACAGTAAGCGCAACATCAACTGAACCAAACGGTTAAGTTACCTTTGATTTGGTCATTATTTTTTTAGTTCATGTGTCACTAGTTTTAAAATTTGACAGTTTGCAAATAAATTTATTAAAAATTATTGAAAATTAATAGTAATAATAAATTTGGATGATTAAGAAATTGAATAGGAATTTATAGTTTTAGTATTATTTCTACAAAAAGTAAGTACATACAATTTTCTAAAAGTAAATAATAAATGCATAGTTATGAAGAGGATAATTGTCTCTTTAAAAATAGGGGTATTTTGGGAAATTTTTATACGGTCGTGGATAAAATATAGTATGGAACACATGCAAAAGTGCCTTTTTTACTTATGGGATTGCCTCACACGCCTATCGGCTCGGGCTGTTAAAGTTCCCATTAAATTACTATTGTTTAATTCATTAAATATAGAGAACATATTGGAAATATGTAGATTGTCATCCGATCAGAGAAAATAGTACATTACATACCGAGGTGGAAAGTGTTTTAGGTCTGTCAAGAGAAGAAAAGGATGGTTCACAGAGGCGCGGAGCGCCGAGATGAACCATTTTTCAAGACAGTAATTAAACTTTTCACCGAGATTTGTATACTATTTTATTTACAACCAATTTTCTTTTCGAATCTCTATTTAATTTATTTTTTAATCAAAAATGTGTGAACCCAACAAAATGATATTTAATTTGTCAAATAATTACGTCACTAGATATTTATCGTGCGTAAAGGTGTCGAAGTATAAAATATGAGACAATGTCAATTCGGCAAACTTTTACATTTTTGCGACTGTTGCTATGATTACTTTTACTTTCGGCACTCAGGAGGAAAGTTACCTTTCCTCCCGTGGGTACGTAAAAGTCAGAAAAGTCACACTTTCAGACTGTTAAAAAGTCGGAAATGTCAACATTACATACATGGTTGTAAATTAACATAATTTTATCTGACTATGAACCAAAAAATAAATTAATTTCCAAAATAACGTTTCTTAAAATGACGCTTTTATTGAATAAATGAAGTGATTTATAAAATTCGATATACCAAGATTGACACGTTGTAATAACTAACTATAGAGCAGGGTTTCTTAAACTTTTTGCAGTCACGGACCCCTGTCAAAGAAATTTTAGGAAAAGAAAACAACCTTTAATTATGAAATATGTATTATATTTAAAATCACTCTTTTGCTAAGTAGTTCTATTACGCATATTAACAGAATTAATTGAATATTGCCAATATTAAGCTAATGAGAAGGATGCTGCTGCTTGGCCTCAATAAGGACGTTAAATTGTGCAATAGCCTTCGACAAGGCAAGCCGCATGTCATCTGCCGCCTTCAATGCATTCCGATTTTTCGTTTATATCGAAACCAGAACTGAGAATCCTGCTTCACAGAGGTACGTCGCGTCGTAGCAAATATTATCAGAACGGACATAGCTCGCTTGACAAGAATAGGTTAAGCTTGACTCAAAGAAAACCCAAACTCAACAAGACCTTTTGCATGAAATGTCCAAGACTTCTTTAGATGCCTTGTCAATTAAGTCATTTTTAATAAGATCTTTATTGCTGATTTACCCATATCAATCAAAAAGGGACTACGCACCTATGTTTCTTTATGAATCTGTTCTGAGCTAAAGTAACCTCCAAAGACACCTGCAACGTATCAAGATGCTTTGACACTTTTTGAACCATTTTAATAATGTATGACTGTGAAGTATAAAATGTTTTTTTTTATCTTTTAGGATACGGACTTATAACAGTAAGACTACTAGACTCTCCTTAAGATTTAAAAGAGGCTGCAACCCGAACTTTGTACAAGCAACAAAGAAAACGAGCTGACCTATCTAACTTATAAATTTTCTCTAGAAATAGTTCGACCATACCCAAAGGCTGGTCCAAGAAAATTAGCCAAATCAAACAGAAGATAGAAAAAAGCTGCAATTTTAACAAATACAGAAGGCGTTACAAAAGAAGCAAAATAAAACTGCTTAAAAAGTTTAAAAAACGAAGATGAATTGTTAGGTATTAAATTCAATAGTTAAGCTAAGCTGTTTTATTAATGAGATTTGTTGTTTTGTCACTTTAAGATTATAAATATAAAAGGAAAATAGTCAAAATATATTTTTATTGTAAACGTATCTAACATTCACGCCATGATTTGACTAGGTATACTTTCTAAGTGCTCCACTAGCCCCATACCCTTGCTCAACTTACCTCACCTATGGGGTACGTTGGGCATACTTGACTATCTACATTAAAATAGATGTAGCTTCTAAATTCGACTTATTAGAAAGAAATTACTATGGACATTATTAATAAGGGATAAATTGCTAATCCATCAGTATGCATTATAAGCCATTAAGAGTTATTTTTGAGGAGCTATAACCGATCAAGTGAACAATTGCTCAACTAGCCCCGCCCTAGTACCAAATATCCTTTTTTTGTAAGATTGGCATTTTTTCTAGAAATATGTTATTTTATATAGATATACTGAACAAAATTCATAAAATTTTATTAATCCTTTTTGTAATTATCTTATCCAAACTACAGTAGCTGATAAGAGCAGTGTGAGTAAACAAAAACATTAATTTTTATTAGTAAACAATACAGTTATTCACACACATCTAGTACCATTTCTCAAGGTCGTGGAATCAAATTGTTTTAATAAATAACGATATAAATAAATTATATTTTTCTCGGTATTTAAACTGCATACATATTTAAAAAAAAGTTTACCTAAATAAACTGCAAACCAGCTATAATTAAACAAAATTCCATTTTATCAAATTTGTATTTAGCAGTCTAGACGTTTTTAACCAATAATAATTAAAGCCATTAGTGCATAAAGGTTCTAACTTCCGTAAAATGAAATCAGAACCGCAATTGGTACCACAAAAAAATCAAGACACTGTATCTAATTTAAAAATATAGTCTTTATTTAATAAAATTTTGGAAGAGCTGTTTGCAGGATTAAAGGGCAAATTTAACTCCCACTTGATTAAATGTATTAAGTTCAGCTATGTCTTAAAAGACACCTAAACAAATAGGTCTATAAAAAGAAATACGACCCCTGACTTGTGAAATTGTTATTACATGTGTTTTTTTATCTTCAGAGCGGGTTTATTCTCTAATCTCACTTCACAGTGTCACCTGCGTGATCACTTAAAAATTCGGTTTTTGATGAGAGATTATATGGATGTCAAATGCGACATTGTATTCAAGATTGGAAAATCGTCGAACTAATTGTATTTATATTTTGCTAAGTTTTTAAAGAAAACACCCAAGAAACTCCTGTACTTAAAAAGCACAGATACCACTGATGTAGTACCTATGTATATACCTAAATACAATAAATGAAAGTAATTTTACTATATAATTATTTTTAAAAACATACATTTCTTAAAATGGTAAACCAGTTTAATCAAGGACTGCAACAATACTTATTGTTACCCACACTAAATAATTCATTGTGAAAAAGTCGAAACAACTAGTAAAAATATTACTCATAAAAAAAATATTTTTAATGTTTTGTTTACCTAATTACCACAAAAATTTTAATGGGAAAATAATATAAAACGTATTTTGTCTAAAAACAATTATGTGTGGCAGAAACAATCAGCGATATTCTGAGTGTTATTGAGACCTGGTTCTCAGCAAACAATCTTCTTTTAAACGTCGATGAAACACAGATTATAAAATTCTCTCACCAAACAAATTTTATTCTAATGAAATACGCAAAGAATAGTGAATCACTGGAAACACTTCCATCAGCTACCTTCTTGGGTATACAGGTTGATCATCGCCTGGACTGGAAGAGCACACTGATGTTTTAGCTGGGAAGATAGCAGGCTACTGCTATGCTCTAAAAGTCTTGTCAACCGAAATAAACCTTGAAACCGCCATTATGGTATACCATGCTTTAGTGCATTCTCGTCTGTAATATGGAATCATTTTTTGGGCTCGAGGCCTGGAGGCAAACAGGATCTTTCAGTAACAAAAAAAAAAAAAAAAACATAAGAAGTATTTTCAATCTTAAATCAATTGAAACATATAAACCCAAATTTGTTGAATTGGGAATTTTAACACTTATTTCTGCTTACATATTTGAGAGTGTCCTTTTCATTAGAGAAAAGCCCAACTTATTTAAATCTTTTGGTAGAAAACACAGCCATGAAACGCGGCATAAAGAAAATCTTAAAAATATAAAATGTAATTTTACTTTCATTCAAAAAAATGTTCAAGTCATCAATTATTAAGATCTATAATAAAATCCCTATCGAGCTTAGAAATCAGTTTTAGAAACATGAAGCGGTTTTTAAAAGCACTTCCAGTGTTAGGGGCCTACTACACACTAGATGAATTCTTCTAGGATAGGATGGAATAAGTAAAAATGTGTTCTCTCTCTCTTTGTGACTTCTATATTGTTGGTGACTTTTACTAAGTTTTCTATTTTGTATAATGTAAAATGTGCATATTTTATTGTATTTTATCTTATTTATTGTATTCTGTCTTATTTATTGTATTTTATTTTATTTATTTTATTTGTACAATGACATGTCATACACCTAGGAGATATATATTTTGTGACTAATAAAAACTCATTTCATTTCTGGTCCCATTTTTTCCTACTAATTATATGAAGAATTTTTAATAAGCATCTTTAAAGCAACTGCTCATATTCTAGTATTGTGGTATGTTTTTAAAAAAAACTAGCTCACATTTTTTTTTACTTTATATTGAAATGCCAATTATTTTCATATTTTCCATGGACATACTGACTTTGTTATTAATTCTTGGTATATTTTAATTCAACTAACTTTGAAAAGTTAAAGTTTCAAGCATTATTATTTATTTTTATCTCAGTACAATACATAATGACAATAAAATATTTACATATCTTGCTTTAAAGCTGGGAAACCATGGGATTACATTATTCTCAACAAGCCAAAAATGGGAAATCACATTACCTTTGAGGAATTATATTACCGTATGTAACCCTTTCTGCCTTAATTTTAAAACCATATTTTCGCGTGAAATTATTTGAAATAATTCCAAATTTTACTATTTTATTCTTTAATGACGTCCCAAATCTTACTTATTGAAAGCATTTCAAAATGTATTGACAGTTCATATGTCAAATGTGTTCCTATGGTGGTTTTTGCTATTACAATAAAATAATATGAAAGAAGCTGATGTAACAGTATATAGGGTGATTCAAAAATTGAGTACGAAACTTAAGGGGTGATTCTACTTGACAAAATAAAGGTAGAGCTTCATATAAAATTTTTTCAAAATGTCATTTGTTTTCGAGTTACAAGCTGTCAAAGTTCAATTTCTATTTTGGTTTTTTCGCCATATTGCATTTATTTTTTAACCAATCCAGTTGATATTTGGCACAAAAATCGAGCTTTGCAGATTCTAAAATTTTAAGACAAAAGTACTTTTTTAAATACCGCCAGAGGGCATTTTACCTAAGACTTAAAATTTATTTACATCATAACTTTTTATTTTGACAGATACCGCAAAGCTGGGAAAGCCATTTTATAGACAATGAAAAACTTAAAAAATAAGGTACTCTTTATTAAAGTCGATAAACCTCACCGTTTAGGCACTAATAGACATCAAGTTTTCATCAATTTCAATCAAATTACCTACATACATACAGGGCGATTCTACAAGAGGAAATAAGAAAAAACTACATATGTCCTAAACGTCTTAGTTTTTGAACTACGGGGTGTTAAAAGTTTTAAAAATTTTTTTTTTTTTTTTTGTTATGATGTAAATAAATTTTAAGTTTTTTTTAATTTTAGAATTTGCAGCTCGATTTGTGTGCCAAATATCAACTGGATTGGTTAAAAAATAAATGCAATATGACGGAAAAAACCAAAATAAAAATTAAGGCGACGGCTTGTAACTCGAATACAAACGACATTTTGAAAAAAATTATATGAAGCTCTACCCTGATTTTGTCAAGTATAATCACCCTGTTAACTTTCGTGATTGATTTTTGAATCACCCTGTGTAATCCATACCAAAATTACTAAATTTTTAAAATGAAATATTTTTTTATTAATAATTTTCGCGACTTTATAAACAGTGACGTTAATGACGAAATCGTGGTTAAAAATAATTTTAAAATCTTTTACTGTGAAAATATGGTTTAAGATTCCACAAGCATTGACTCAACAATTGAAAAAAAATATATAGGTTCTTATTCTCTTCTTCTTAAAAAATCAAGATGCATAAGTAAAGACTTTTGAAACTATAAAATCTGGCATACAACCCACTTAGAAATGTGTACAAAACATAAAAAATAGGTTTCTAAAAAGAAATATTTATGTAAATAGAACTGTTTAACACAGCAAAATTAAAGATCACATTAGTACAAAATAAAAAGCTAAATGTAATGTTTGGCTGTAGAAAATCTCGGTAATTTTAAGATCTTAATTCACGGTACTAACCATTACAACTTCCTATATGTCAACTTGACTCTAACCTAGACATAAATTACAAAAATTATGATTACAAATTAAGTTTCATACAAATTTATAAAGAATTTTATGGTCTACAAGACTGTTTTTAACAATTAAACTCAAAGATGGCTTGACTGACATAAAATTAATTTAACTGATCATCTTCAAGCACAAAAAATAATGGGTAGATCAAGTATTAATAAAATTAAAAATACCAAAAAAGTTATATCAAGTAATATTCTAGCTAATAAAGTTGTCACAAAAACTTGTGTTTTAAATTTCCTTTCATGTCCTAGTTTTTGCTGATCAAAAATGTAATTTTCATAAACCAAAAAAAAAAAAAAATAATAAATTTAAATACACATCTTGTACCTTTTTCTATATTAAATTCCTAAATGAGCAACTTTAATTTCTAGTGCTATTAATAAAAGAAGAATTTTAGGGCTTTTAAGGAAATATTTTAAAGGCGTGAATTTCCTCCTTATTTTTGAAAATTACTTAATTCTTAACTTGCGCTGAAAACAGTTTAATATTTTGTATCTTTTTCAATGCAAGTGGGAGATGATTAAAGCATTTTTTACCTTCATAAATTACAGACTTTTTAATGAGGCAAAACTTACCTTGCTCTTTCTGGGGTCATAGATCTAAATGCAGGTCCTGGCTGGAACTCAGGATCCTGATGAATTCTTCCCCTACCCCGAGGGCGACTGGGCAAAGTGTGATAGCCCATGTTTTGGTTATAATTATAAGCAGGTGGTGCTGTAGTGTGTGGGAGAGTACTATAGGCATCCAGGGAATGATAATTGGTGTTCTGTTGAGGTGGCGCTGTTTGCTAAAGTGTTCAAACAAAAGACATTACGTTTATTGCTAAATTTTAGTCACTCTACACATATATTGAAAAAGTTTGACACTTTGACAAAAGTGTTACCTTCAAAAATGAACTTACTTGATATACAGAACTACTGCCATCCCAACCAAGATCATCAGATGCAAAACCATTATTTTCCAAATATTTCTTTCTTAGTCTTGGTGGTAAATTTTCTATATACATTTTCTTCTTCTCAAGATCGTATTGATAATTGCCTGTTGTGCTATGTCTTCTGCCACTTGGAGGTTTTGCTTGAATTTTTCCATCATAATTGTTACGATTCCTCACCACCTGAAGGTTCTACACTTCTTGTATCACGTTCTCTTTGATGTTGATCTCTATCATGTCCACGTGACCAGTTTGAACCATTGTTAGCACCTAAATTGAAAATTTTATATTATATTATTAACCTATAATTGAGGTATTCTTCTGAATAAAGGCCCATAGACAAAATATTGGTTTCAAGAAAACACCAAGTAAAATTTTGTAAACATATCATTTTATATTAAAGGAATGTTAGAGAAATGTCAACAAAAATGCACAGTGTTGCCAAATCGCTACAAAAATTTTAGTATTTATAGTTTAAAACATAGCGGTTCATTTTAAATGATCTTCAGAAAAAAGCCTATTGACCAATAGGCCCCTTTTGGGGGAATTCCTCAATTATTACCATCTAATGTTTCTTACCTCTGGGTTCTGAACCCATTCTAATATTTCTATTTGTAACTGGTGATGGATCTCTCCATTCATTTTGATTATTACTCCTACCACTATTATCACCTTGGTTACCACTTCTATTGCCTAAATATCTCTTTGACCTGTTCATTTTATCACTATTTAATCTGCTATCACTACCATTAAGTACACCTGAAATTAAGTAATCTGGATTCAAGATTTGTTAAGTAGACAAAAAAAATGTTTTTTTTGTGTTGATTTTTTAAAGATTTTTCTTTGGCAAGACTTTTTTTTATTAAAATAAAACAGTTGTGCACATATTTGGAAAATTTTAGCTGTATTTAAAAGTTTTTTATTTGTTTTTTTTTATTTATTTTTTTGAAGCTGATAAAAGCAGCTCTAAAAAGCTGTCTTGCATGCTCAAGCACATTATCTTTAGATTAGATCATGTAAAATAGCATATAATGGCATATAAATATTTCTTCGTAATATGCAATTTCAGTCAAATTAAGATGACTACAGTGGATCTTTGTCACTTAATACTAATAAATATCCCTAATATTAAGCTTATAGTTAGCTGAAGAACTATAGCATTTCATGAAAATATAATAAAAACACAAACAATTTAATAACAAAACGTTTGGAAACGTTTTGATATTATTCAAACTTAAAACAACAAGATAATATTTTTATTACTTTATTTTTATGCATTATAACAAATACCTACACATTACTTTAAGTAGGTACTTAGTATAAGTATTGTAATATTTAAAACATTTACATAAATCAGATAATATAAATATTTAGGGATTTTTTCTAAGCCTCCCAATACTTACCAGACTCCTGACCATAGTTTTGGGGATACTGAGGGCTGAATTGTTCTCTACCTTGCATAAAGGGTCTCGGTACATAAAGTTCTCTCTCAGGCTTTTTAGTACGCCTTTGGGTATCAGTATTACCTACAATGTTTGTATTAGGGTCTGACTTGCTTCGAAAATTATCTTGAGGCACGGAACTACCTCGGGTACTTCCACTTTCAGAAAAATTATCTTCACTTCCTTGATTTGAACGCCGTAATTTTCCACTTCCAGGTTTATAAATTTCCTGTGCAGGGGTTTCCCACGTCTCATATTCTTCCTTTCTACAAGTTTGAAATCTAAAACCCAACAGCAAAGCCGTTAGGACTTTGTTTATAAACATGCGTTTCTAGATACCATAAAAAATATAGGTTATGTATTACATTTCACTTTATAATAAGGTCAAACAGATCCGGCGGAAATGTTTCAGTTATGCAACAAAGTGAAAAGTATTTTTATTATGAACCAAATAAACTATATCACGATTAAAAAAGATTGTTATTCAACACCTACCAGAATCTAATTCCTTTCTGTGCTCTTCCATGACATTTATGACATATTTCTTACCTTTTGACATTTCACACAGCATCCTTAGCCGTATTTTTTTGTTAAAAACGGTTAAAACATTACATTTCTTGCTGACTTAGAACGTCATGCACGTAACTTATGAAAATACAAATACTTTCATCAATTTTAGGCGTTCAACCAATTATTACCGCGGTAATAATTGGTGACAACTTGACGTATAATACATTGTTTAAACGTCAACATAACCCATTGGTAAATACCGTTTTAAAATTGGTTCTTCGCCTAAAATTGATAATTTTGTACAGAGTACAAAAATACTTTAAATTATTTGTGTCCGTAGAATGCGCGGTACGACGTATGTGTAAATTTTATTTAATGATCAATTTTTTTATCGACGCTATTTTAGAGTCCTCCGCAAAGACTAGCATCAATTTTAGGCGAAAAACCAATTTTAAAACGGTATTTTCCAATCGGTTATGATGACGTTTAAACAATGTATTATACGTCTAAGTTGTCACCAATTATTACCGCGCTTATAATTGGTTGAACGCCTAAAATTGCTGTAGAAGTGATTTTTAAAAATCAAGACATATTCTGTTTGTTTGGTTGCATAACCATTTAAATCAATAACCTCAATTTATAAAATTCATTTCACAGAACAGATAATAAAAATATAAACAATATTTTTAATAATGCATTTAATTACACATTATTTGGACACAATGTTATAAAATAAACGATAATGTTTGAAAACAGCATAGATAGTAAGTATTATTAAAGATATTTTAATTTAGTAATTTTAGAAAATTGTTAATTGTGCACAATTCCTAGTTTGATTTCAAAAGTGCACAGTTTTACTTCTTTTCAACCCATCATTAATATGATAATTTTTGTTTTAGCTCAGCTAAAAATTGAACTTACTCTTTTGGTGATTGTATTAGTTATAGCTCGAATAACCTACCTAATACATAAAATCACCACAGGACACAGCAAGTACTCTCCAAAACGGAAAACCCCATGTAAAACAACCATATGCATTGGTTCAGGTGGTCATACGACTGAAATGCTCCAACTCATTCAAAATATAAATTTTAAGAATTATTCACCAAGATATTATATTATGGCCAATTCAGACGAGACCAGTTTAAACAAAGTAAAGAAATTAGAAGAGGTACACAGTTCCAGAGAGAATCAGGACTACTTTATAGTAAAAATTCCAAGAAGTCGATCAGTGGGTCAGTCATACATTACATCAGTGTTTACAACACTCGTATCAATTTTTTACTCTGTTCCAATATTGTTTAAGTTACGACCTGATTTAATATTATGTAATGGACCAGGCACTTGCATTCCAATTTGTCTTTTAAGTTTTGTGCTAAAATGTGCATTTATTTGTGATACTAAAATAGTATTTATTGAGAGTTTTTGTAGAACACAAACATTTTCTCTGACGGGAAAAATTTTAACTTACATAGCTGATAATTTCATTGTTCAGTGGCCTAGTCTTAAGACAAAACTTAAAAGAGCTGAGTATATTGGACAATTAATGTAATTACAAAACAATATAAATAATTACAGTTAATGTACTTTTAATTTGGATGGAAATTTTACAGCAAGAAAAATCATGTTTTACATTGCACTGTGACTTGCATTTTTGGTGGCTGCATCTTAAAGGCAAATGAAAAATAATGTCTAGTTCATTCAATCTGTACAAAATGATAAGAATTTGTAATACAATCGCATATTATATGATGCTTCAAGCCAAACTAGTTTCCAATGGTTTTCGCTATAAAGTATGTTTTTGCGAGTATTCCACTAACGAGTAGGGGTTAGTCGGTAAAAAATGCTTTTATTATCCCTGGCGATTCACGCCACTTGTTTTCCTTATTCGTAACCAACTTCAGATAAGTTACTAATTTTAAAAATATATTGGAGAAAAAAAGTTTAAATTTTATTATTTCAGTAATAAATTTTATTCCATGCGTTTGGGTAAAACCGTAATTCCAAGCCATTTTACAGAAACTTAAACGAAATGTCAGAGAATTATTTAGTAACAGTCCATGAAGGAGATATTCTTAAAATACTTGAAGATCCCGATAAGGACAAATACTTTTCTGTAAACATAAAGTAGGTAACTTGTCTGTAAGCTATAAAGATACTATTCACTTTCTCTAAAGCTTTTTAGAATTGTTTGAATCAGACATAAATCTTGGCAATGCACTACTAACAGACCCAGAAAATTCGCTTAAAAACTGGAACGAAGCTGTTTTTAATGTACAAAATAATTTAATAAGACAAATTGACAGGAAACTTACTTTAAAGAACAATGTCAACTGTAGGATATACAGCTTGCCTCCTTGGCCTCATGTATGCAGAACTATTTTTCCTGGAAATGATGATATTGATAAGTTTTTACAGGTAACAGGTAAGCAAAACGTTCAACAACAAAGTTTAGAAAAATATCTCTTGCTTATATTTTAAGGAACTGTTGTCAGAATGTCAGCAAGAAAACTCTTGGAATACCAACGGCAATATATTTGTACCAAATGCAAATATCCCATAACTGTAGAAGCAAAATATGACAAAAGAAATATTATTAAACAGCCAAAAAAGTGTACCAATCCGGAGGGGTGTAATGGCAAGTATAAGCGTTATTTATAGAAAAGAACAAAATATTTATTAAAATATTGAAATTCAGCTCGAAAAAGATTTTAATATTTCTATCTGGTTGCCTTGCACTTAATTTTTAGAAAATTATCATATTTATACTTACATGTTTAAAAAAGAAAAATATAAGAAATAAACATTTTTATAGGTAAAAATATTATTAACTTTGGTGAACTTGACCCCTATAACTGTAAAGATTATCAAGAAATCAAAATTCAAGAGGATCTATCAAAAATGGGTGTTGGAACTGTACCTGGCCATATGGTTGTTACACTGGAAGATGATTTGGTTAATGTTTGTAAACCAGGAGAAAGTGTTACCATCACGTATGTCAATTTTATCATTTAAATCAAAGGTTTTATTAAACAATAAATGTAATTTAGTAGTTTTTCACAATGCCCTATTAATAAAGAATATCAAAAAATTATTTCCTTAAATTTTGGTGAAGAAATTATCAAAAAACAAATGTTTCTTTACCTGCATCCCTGGGTCAACAAGAGCAATGGAAATATGGCATTCTTATATGCAGAGTTGGGTTGTATTCGAATACTCAGTATTCTGAATAGTATTCAGAATAAATTTTGTCAGTATTCAAATACATTTATGTGTTTTATATTCGGTATTCGGTAGAATACTTTTTTGGTTAGTATTCGGGATTCTGGTTTCAAATACTTTTGAAGTATTCGAATACTGGAATGTGGAAGCAGTATTCAAATACCTAACTTGTCACGTAGGAATACAAAAACTAGAGAAAAATTAGCTGAGGCCTTTTTTTTTAATTTTGTTTGCTCTTCAAATTCTTTTTAATCATCGGTTTTTATTTATTTATTTTTTCTAGTATTCGAATCTTTTCTTTCCAGTATTCGAATACCGGATTTCAGGTGTTTTTCTTCCAAATATTCACATATTTGGTATTTGAATACTTTCTTTTTCCGATATTCATATTCATATTCGAATGCGGATTTTCAGTATTTGACCCAACTCTGCCTAAATTCAAATTCAAATTCATATGAGTATTCTGTTAAAAAGGAAAAATAATGCAAAAAAAATAGGTTAATAGAATGTTTTAATTATTTTTAGAGGTATTGTAAAACGACGTTGGTCTGAATTTGACAAAGGAGCCAAAATAGTAATTGATATAGTCTTAAAAGCCAACCATATTCAAGTGAATAACAGCAGTGGCTTATCAATAGCAGTATCAGATGACATGAGACAGTGTTTTGACAGCTTTTGGATTAGGTATAGGAATAATCCCCTTGTTGGCAGAAATATTATTTTAAACTCTATTTCTCCAGAAGTAAGTGTATAAGATGTTATAAAAGATTTAAACAAAATATTATTTGTGTTTTCTCCAGAATAAAATTAAAAAGTTTATTTAACATTTTATGAAAATTAATTTTTTTATAAATTATGCAGAACTATTCTGCTCTTACACAATATAATAAAAGTTATTATTACTTTTAAAGAAATAAAATAATGAAATATTTAATATTATGTTACTTACAATACAAAGGTTTCAATCTATAAACAAAGGTTCATTAGCACTCGGTTGAAATTATTTTAATCTAATAATAATTTTTATTATATTGTGAAAGAGCAGAATTTTTCTGCATAATGTATATAAGTTTTTAATTTTCATAAAATGTTAAACAAACTTTTTAATTTTATTCTGGAGAAAAGCCAAATAATATTTTGTTTAAATTTAATCTCCCAGAAAACAAATAAAGCATAAAATACTTTATTATATGGCTATACATTTTTACTATTCTTTCTATCTGGTTAAGATACCTAATAGATGTATTTTTTACCAGTTAACTTTTCCAAAAGTAATGTCAAACTCTAAAGTGTCCATCAGACATTTCATTTTTATATTTTTTTTTCAGTTTTCTAACAAGTTTATCAATAAGTTTTTAGGTAAACTGTTTACCACATTTTTGGTAAACTATTTACCACATTTTTAAGACGCAACCATTGGCCCAGTTCCCGTCTGGCGTCTTGTTAAGATTTTATTTTATTAGATTAAAATAATTTCAACCGAGTGCTAATGTACCTTTGTTTATAGATTGAAACCTTTGTATTGTAAGTAACTTAATATTAAATATTTAATTATTTTATTTCTTTTAAAGTAATAATAACTTTTATTATATTTTGTAAGAGCAGAATAGTTCTGCATAATGTATAAAAGTTTTTAATTTTCATAAAATGTTAAATAAACTTTTTAATTTTATTCTGGAGAAAAGCCAAATAATATTTTGTTTAAATTTAATCTCCCAGAAAACAAATAAAGCATAAAATATTATGAAAGATGGTATAATAGCCTCCCTAAAATGTTTTTTTTCTTTAAAGGATGCCGTAGCACGTTAAATTAGCTAAAACGCGATTCGCTGCCGTTTTTTAAATATTTGTTTTGAGAAAAAGTTGTACATAGAAAAGTTTCTTAAAATGATCCAAAGATTATCGGAAAGTTAATTGGTTGTTGGTAATGGTAATAATTAACACATTAAATTTCCCGAAATTACAAAACCGTAAAAATAACCAACTTTCCGATAATCTTTGGATCATTTTAAGAAAATTTTCAATATACAACTTTTTCTCAAACAAATATTTAAAAACGGCAGCGAATCGCGTTTTAGCTCATTTAACGTGCTACGGCATCCCCTTAAATAAACATACCAGTTTCTTAATTTTAAATTTATGTCTGGTTCTTTAGTGTTTTAAATTTATATACAGTGGAACCTCTATAACTCAAACCTCCACAGGTCGAAGTTCTCTCTAAGTTGAAGTTTATAGCTCATCCTTGCTCATTTGCTACAATAGAAACTTATATTCTTTAACTTGAAGTAAATTGGCGGTCCCTTGATTTTTAAGTTATAGAGGTTTGACTGTAGTTATGTTTTTAGTTTTAAATTAGGTTACTTAAATTTTCTTGTTATATCTAATTTACAAAAATGCTTTGGATTTTTAGATTTATGGGCGTCACTTGGTTAAGTTAGCCATAGCTATAGTTTTGGCCGGAGGTAGTCAAAATGAAGAAAGTCAAATATATACGGGTACAGACACAAGATCTGAGTCTCATGTACTGTTAGTTGGGGATCCAGGAACAGGTGGGGATATTCTTTAAAATATTCCAAGTCACATTGAATAGAATGTATTAATAAATTAAAAATAAAATAAATAAATAAAAGTGCTGAATATATCCGAATACATTTAAAAACTTTTTGATAGCAATATATGACTTTTGAGATTGATTCCTGATTGTTTCTATATCGCAGTTGTTGCAATATTTTAGCAGTCCTCGATAGAGTGATCCATGAATAGTATGCCTCAATGTATTATTTTTTTATTTTGCAAATATATTATTTTATTGTTAATGCTCGCTTAAGAATATGCTATGTAATTTTTACCCTAGTCAATGTTACTTTAGCTCTAAGGACCATTTTTTTTATTCTAAATAGGAAAGTCGCAGATGTTAAGATTTGCCTCCAAAATCATACCCAGATCTGTTCTGACAACTGGAGTAGGCTCTACAGCGGCTGGGCTGACAGTTACCGCCCTTATGGAACATGGAGAATGGCAACTAGAGGCTGGGGCCCTGGTAATGGCAGATGGCGGTATATGTTGTATAGATGAGTTTAATTCGATGAGGGAACATGACAGAACTAGTATTCATGAAGCTATGGAGCAACAGACTATAAGTGTAGCCAAAGTAAGAAATAATTATTGTTTACTCAGCTTTCACTTGATTTTGTATGGTAATCAAATCATTTTTAAGGTTGCAGCGTTTTTATTTGTACAGGGTTTTCATTTATATTTTGCCACCTACTTTTAACTATAAGCAAAGGATAAAAAAAACGTCTTGTATAAAACTTTCATACTTTTTGATTTATTATATTTTGAGCATAAAAAAGAAACAAATGTCATCAATCAAAACTTAGGAAAAATGAAGAGGTATACTTTTTTAAATGGAACAACCTGTATGTCACCATTTAAAAGCTCTTTTAAAAAGCTATACAAAAATTCTGCAGTTGATATATCTGTCTTTAATAGTTTCGGAAATTTTGCCATTTAAATCTGGGGTATATTTTCCATTACATCTACAGTCTCACTTTAGTGCATAGGTGGGTATAATAGAAACTATATGTACTATTTTTCAGATTTAAGTTGCCATATTTCGAAAACTATTAGATACATATATTAAATTTGGTATATTTGTAAAGCTTTTTAAAATACCTTTTAACAGTGACACAATATACAGGGTGTTCCATTTAAAGAAAGTTTAACCCTTCATTTTTCTTCAGTTGGTAATTTTTTACCTCAAATAATAATTTCACAAAATTAGTCTTTTCAGATGTTTTTCTAATCTTAAAATGAAACTTAGATCACTTTTAATCCTGAACTTATTAAATACCACTGTTGTATGTAGAATTTGTTTTATTTCCAAAAGTTAATTTAACCTTGAAATATCTAAAAATGTACCTTTCAAGGTCACCACAAGATGCCCCATTGAATTTTCTACATTTTTTTTATTTTCTCTATGGCCCTTAGTTTTTTAGAAATTTAGCCGTTTTCATACATTCGCGACACCATGTCTATCTGCTAACAGAAAAAAAATGGTTTTTCAATTTCACACAGGGCCGTATTAACTGTTTGAGGCGCCCTAGGCTAGAATTTCCGGAGCGCCTATTTTCCAGCAAAAAATTTTTTAAGAGCAAAAAAAAGGTCCTGTCCTCTGTAGCGCCTATTTTGAGTGCCAGGCGCCTTACTTCACCACCCGAAATACAATTTGATGACCAAAAAAACGTCATTCCCTTCTTTTCGCGCAGTTTATTCACAGAGAAATTAGTCACCAAAAATCCCCACCCGACCTAAACTCTTTTAAAACTCCCCTGTCTAGCGCCTAGTACTCCCCTGTCTGGCGCCTATTTTTTCATGGCGCCCTAAACTGTAGCCTAGTCAGCCTAATGGATAATACGGCACTAATTCCACATTAATCTATAATGGATGGAATATTCAAAAAATTAAAACAAAAGTTTGACACGATATCTTATTTTTTGTATCTGAGCAAAACATTTTATATTATTATCTTATCTTTTTCTAGGCAGGTATAGTATGCAAACTCAAAACTCGTTGCACTATTTTAGCTGCATGCAATCCAAAGGGAAATATTGACCCATCGCAGCCCCTCTGCGTAAACGTAGCCATGTCCAGTCCTCTATTGAGTAGATTTGATTTAATACTGTTACTACGTGACATCGTCAATGAAGAAAACGACAGAAAATTGGCAGAGTATTTGCTTAGTAACAGCTGTGAATTGACTGGAGAGGGGGTAGTTTGGAACATTGAAAAACTGCAGGTAAATTTATACCTTATTTAGTCACTATTTAAAACTAAATAACTATTATTATTTATCATAATACATTATTGTAAACACGGCAGCAAAAAATGTAGGTTACTTTTAAATTGTGATTTTTTTAATTAGCAAAACAGTGAATATTAAATTGACATTATTTTGATTTTACAATTGATTTCTCTTCTTTTGCGTTACTATCTGCTTGAAGTCGACGAGACATACAGTTAATTAAATGACGGAACGCATTCTGCTTCACTCCTGCTATAACAACTTTCTCAGTTAATCAATCACCTTGCACAGGGGTGCCGTCAGGATGGCTTTCAGGGGTGTAAAAAATTGTGAAAACATCTTCACATAAAAAAAGGTTTCTACTTTGCAAGTCGAACTTTTCCATACATATATTTGACATTTTCACCTAACCTGATTTTATTTGGGGAGAAACAATTTTAAAGAGAAAAAATGGTAACATACTTATTCATATACAGTGTGTCCACCTAGGTTCTCTACATATGGGAAACTTTTTTATTATTAATTTTACCAAAAAAGTTATTCTTTATAAAAAGCTCTGCATGGTCTAAAACCTAAAATGCAATCATTAGATATTCTTTTTTTAGTAGTATATGAGGTATCTCAAAAATGTGAATTTTGTTCAAGAGGAAAGTAAAAAATTAAGAAAAAAACTTTTTCTTAAAAATAAACGAGCTTGCATATTTAACAGTTATTTTTAATTCTAAATATTTCTCCTTAATATTATTTTCCCATATTTTCAAAAATAAGGGTACTTTCCTCTTGAACAAAATTCACATGTTTTGAGATACCTCATATACTACTAAAAAAATGAATATCTATGATGATGATTGCTTTTTAGGTTTTAGTCCATGCAGAACTTTTATAAAAAATAACTTATTATTCGTAAAATTAAGAATAAAAAGTTCCCCATATGTAGAGAACTTGGGCGGGCACACTGTATATTCTCTTTAGTTCAAATAACAAGGCCATTTCCTTAAAAAACCAAGAAAATATACTATTTTAAACATATTCTCTTCAATTCTAATCTCGCGGGTTTTCATAGGGGGAGCAAGTGCACCCTCTTGCAACCCCTCCTGGCGCCCATGACCTTTCATTTTTCTTTAAGGCTTATTACGCGGTTATTAAGAAGAAGAATCCTAAATTGACTGCTGAGGCAGAGATGATCTTAAGCACATATTATCAACTCCAAAGAAGGTTTGGCAGTAGAAACAAATCCAGAACAACTGTACGACTTTTGGAAAGTTTAATAAGGTAAGAATAATAAGGTTTTTGATTTAGGCTACATAAAGAAGTGATATTAGATATTCTAAATTCCCCTTTTTGCACATGAAGGCTTACAATTAACCTTACCTTTTAGATTATCCCAGGGACATGCCAAGCTGATTTACCACAGTGAAGTACAAATTATTGACACAATATATGCAATAATTTTAGTTGATGCCGCCTTAGACTATGAATCATCACTTTTAACTTCAAATTGGACGATGACTCTCTTTTGACAACCCAGAGCAACTGTACTGGGAACTATTGGAAAATATTTTAGGAAAACTGAATTTAGATTATATTTACCAGAGAGAGGTCGAAAGAAGGGGAATGGAATATGTAGAAAATATAAAGAAGAGTAGTCAAAATGTGAATATAAGTGTCAGTCAGGGAGGGAGAGGTATCTTTAGCAATTTAAAGGAAGGGTCGCAAGATGCGGTGACAAATAAATCCATACGGAGACAGTTCTCATTTACTCAGCAGAGAAAAAAATAGAAGACGATAAAAACTTAACTGATAATGAAGAACAAAGTAATAGTAGACTTTGTCAAAGAACTGGAGAAAGTTTTAGTCAAATTAGTCAATCTGTTAGTGAGATAATTGAAAATACTAATAGTGAGAGTAGTACACAAAGAAAATCGAAATTGTACTTTAGCCAAAAAGATGTGGTCAAAAACCGCAAGAAGGGAGTCATAGTGTACATATTTCTTGTGAGAGAGGTTTAAGTCAGAATATTAGTCAATTTAATGACAATGATAGAGTTTCCGACGTGGGATCTCACAGTATTGAGAATCTAGCACAAAGAAAAGTTCTGAAAAGTTTAAAAAGTGGCGATAGCACCAGAAAGGATACAAATTTTAGTTTATTTCAAAATGAAGAAGACTCTTTGAGAGATAGGAGGATTCCCTTTGTTCTAGAAAAAGCCTCCACGTTAACAAATACAAACTTGTCTAAAAAAGGAAGTGCTTCTGATCAAGTGACAGCAAGTAATTTTGAAGAAAATTCTGGATTTAAAACAGGTAACAAAATGGAATTGAAAGTGGGGGAACAGAAAAGAAAAACTTAAAACTTTCTGAAATAATAAGTAGCCAAATGGATGATACAGATTTAGATTTTGATTTCTCTCCTACAAATATTAAATTGAATAGTACTAAAATACCCAATAAAACCTTAAAAATAATGTAGGTACCAGCAAAGGAGATTCGGTAAATTCAAGTACCAACCATGATGAAGAAAGCGGGTTTTGTTCGCATAATGCGAACCGCGGAAATAGCGAATCAAAGGACACGATTTTAGAGGAACCCCATACAAATTCTTTTAAAAAGAACCAAAGGACTAACTCAGAAAACAAGAATAGGAACGAAATGCAACTAAGGGTAGGAGGAATAGAAAAGAAAAACATGAAACTTTCAGAGATAATAAGCAGCCAAATGGATGATATGGATTTAGACTTTGATTTCTCTCCTACAAATATTAAATTAAATAGTACTATAATGCCTATTAAAAGTTCAGAAAATAATGTAGGTACCACCAAAGGAAATACGTTAAATTTTGGTACCACCCCTGACGAAGAGAGCGGATTTTGTTCTCAAAATGAAACCAGCAAATTGAAGAACATTGTTTTAGATAAATCCCATACAAATTCTTTAAGAGAAATTAACTTGGGTGTCACGAAAAGTACCAAAATTCAACTAAAAGTGGGAGGAGTAGAAAAGAAAAACACGAAACTTTCAGAGATAATAAGCAGCCAAATGAATGAGATGGATTTGGATTTTGATTTCTCTTTTACAAATATTAAAGTGAATAGTGCCAAAATTACCGAAAAATCTTCTAAATATAGTGAAGAAGATTCGGCAAATTTCAGTTCTAACCGTGACGAAGAAAGCGGGTTTTGTTTCCAAAATGCGAACGCTGAAACCAGCGAATTAAATGACGCAACTCTAGAGAAATCCAAAACTAAGTTTTTAAAAAGTGACAAAAAAGAAACTTAGAATCAGTGGTATCAGAAACTTCAAAAGAGTATAGTACAGAGAATGATAGGATGCATAATTCTAAAAGAAGAAAAAACAGAAAATCAAATTCACCAACAAAATGTGGAAAGAAACTTAAAAATAATTGCAACCCCAAAAAAGCAACAGATGAAATGAATTTGTTAAAACAGATGCCCAGTGTCAATGATGACTTTAGAATATTTGATAAGATTATAGATTGGAATATGGAATGTGATGAGGAAGGTGAAGGACAAATTGCTGATATTGAGGAAAATGTTGATTCTGGAGAGAAAACAAATAGAAATTTAAATAACAGTGATAAAAAGAATGTCGAAATAGAAAATAATTTAATAAGGATAAGTAGTGATAATGAAATCAAGCTAGATAGTGTTGAGAAAGAATGTTTTAATGAAGACACAAATAAAGGCAGTCAAAATTTAGAAACTTTGATAGAACAAAAAACCGGGAGGGATTCAAAGTACAAACCAAGCTTCCGGCAGTGTGTTCTCAAACTTACTTTCAAAGTTTAGGTTTGTTCCAAGAGAAAAAAGGCAAGAAGGTGGAAATAAACAAAATGTGGAAGAAGACAATATAAAAAACTGGAGGGAAGTAAAGACGCTACTAAAGAAAATGAAGGAGTGGATGATAATAAGGTGAATTCATGTCGAAAATCACCTAAGAAGCATAAATTTGTGCCCATAAATAAAAGCGTTTTAAATAGACTCCCGTCATTTCTAGAATCATCGAAAACAAATAAAACTAATTTTATTGATGGAAAGCACAATAATTCCAATAGTTCACTTGGGACCGGTAATAAATCACAAACTAATAATGATGCAGAACTTAAATTTAAACGTTTAATTTCCGATTTTAATTTTGATGATGAGTTAGATGATGAAATTCAATGTTCTAGTTTTGGAAATAACCTGAAATAATATAGTATGTATACCAAAGGGATTAAAGAAAGTGTTTTAATTTTAAATAGTAATTTTGGGTGTTTTTATTACATGCTAAGATTCAAAAAGAGCTCTGAGAAAAGTGCAAAAAGTTAGTAATAGGTAGTGGTAAAGTGGTTGAAGAGAGTCCAGAGCCTAAAGCAGGCTTTTTAAGTTAGTGTTTGCCCTTTTTTTATGACAAGTAAACTGTTTAATCTGTAGAGGCTTTCAGGCCTTACATTGTTTTGTAAATAACTGTTTGTGAATAAACCATACCTAAGTTGTTAATATGTTTATGTTAAATAAATGTTTTTTTCTTACTTTATCTAGTTATTATTGTATTTATACAGGTTCTAAATTTTTGGAAACCTTTTTTACTAGGAATTGTCTTATAGGGTGGTTCCTTCTTAAAGCAAAGACATTGAAATAAAACAACCTAGCATTTATTAGAATGAAACAAAAATATGTTTTATCTGCTGTAAATAAGACTTATTTTTACTTAAATAAAGGGCCAGCATAATTTTACCTCTAAAAACTTTTAGTGAGACAACCAGTAGTGTCACTTTTTAGTCCATCTGGAAAAGCTTCAAATTTTCTACTTCTCTGGCTCCCTTATTCCTAGAACATTGAAACTGATATCTGCAGTCCTTAAGTTGCATATTATTTAATTTCTACTTTAAGACAAAAACTAGAAACAATAATACGCGCCATGTTGTATTAAAGGATATAGAAATAAAAAAATACAACAATATGTTAATTTCATTTTGTTTTTTAAAACAGATCATACATTTCTTTAGAACAACTACATATTGTCAGGCTTTTCCTAAATAATAACGTTTTACAATACAATACACACAATACTATTTGGTTTAGTTTTCTTTTTTGACCAGAAAAAGTTGCTAAATTTAATGAAACATTAAACTCTTAGATCTCACTTTTATACAATCTATTTTAAATACGATATTCAAGAATTAAAACTTTTTAGTGTAAGGATAATATGTATGATATAAATTTATCTTATGGACGAAAAATAAATAAAACTTTAAAAAGCTAAAATCACAATCTGTAAAATAAAAATAAAAAGTTATGGCGAGTTTTATAAATAAAAAGAAGTTACAGATATGAAAGACCTACCTTAATTTTCTCAGAGATTTTCATTATTTTAAATCAAAAATTAGGTAATAAATTATAAAAATGTTCTATTGTGTAAATTTTGGTAAATTTTAACCATAATACTCAAAATTTTCTAACTCTGCTTTGATCATTGAAAGCTTGTGGTGTGGACTCTCAACTCCTTAAAAAAAGTAGAATACAGACCTCTCATATACATGCACATCTTCTGTGATTAAAAATTATGTTAAGTGTAATTTATTTTATTAGCAGGTTTAATGCTCCCGATTTTATCAAATTAAAAGTAATTTTGCGGTAATAGGTAAACAATTTTTATTTCATGTAGTGTAGGAACTTGTCACTAAACATCTAGAAATACTTTAAATATTTTTTTTTTTTGATATTCATTAATACACATAAATTTCCTTTTTTAATTATCTTCTTTCTTTTGATGATTTTAGCTGTCTGTGGGCGCTAACTGCCAGTAAATTTTAAGAATAATACTTCATATTCTACTTTTAATTAAGGACCACAACCTTTATCACATTCCAAGCAATTAATCGACTTTAATCAACTTAAGATAGGCAAATTTCAATCTATAAAACCCCAAAAGAAAATAAATATAAAAAGACATATCAACTTTTAAAATGACTATTTTTACGCTTTAGGATGTTCTAAGTTAGCAATTACAGCATAAGTAAATTCCTGTGTACTACTCTGTCCGCCGATATCCTTAGTGCGTACTTTACCGCCTTGTAGTACTTTTTCCACCGCCTTTCTGATCATTTCACTATACACTGGCATATTGACGTGTCTGAGTAATTTGGAGGCACACAGAAGCATAGCTGTTGGGTTAGCTACATTTTTACCTACAGCTTCAGAGAATGTGTGCCTCGCACCCTAAAAAAAAAAGTTAGTTAGATTCTATCTGTAACTTCTAACATAATTGCTTTTGATTAAAAATATGTTCATATTTTTAAAATCAGTATACCTTACTTTAAAGCAGATATCACAAATTAACAAATAATAAAAAGTACTTTACAGGGTTATTCATTTTAAAGTAAACAGGGCCTTATTTTTCAGCTTTCCTGTACTTTTTTAAAAACGAATATTAACTAGGGCTGGCAAAAACCGGAATAAGCAAAACCGGTTTTGGTTAAAACGCGGTTAACCGAATATTAAAAAACAGGTTTTTACATAGTCCTCACTGGACCAGGTTTGTTTACGTTTGAGCTGTTGTCATCAATACATCACAGTAAAAGCGCTAAAATGCGGTTTGCCAAATTTAATTTTTCCACTCTAAACTTACTAACCACAAGTAGTTGTTGGATAAGCCTCTATATTAAAGAATTTTGTAATATAACTTTTTAAATGAACAATACATATATTTTTATCATTTTTAGATATCATAATAAAAAAATATGTTCAAATATTATAAGTTATTATCTTTTAAAAAAAGCAAAATTCTGAAAATACGTGATTATTTGTTAATCCCGGCAACGCCGCCCAGGGATTTTTACTCCATCGTAAATAAAACATGAATGAACTTTTCCTAAACGCTTGTGGGTGACGCCCCCTTTGCTTTGTCATTTCTGTTGGTTTCTGTCATTTGACAATTTGGAAAGCCAAAAGTGATCAAATAAAGCTTATAATGCGTTTTTTGTGTATTTTCTGGTGTTTGTTGGTGATTAGAAAGTGTTTTTAAAGACAATATGGGTAGGCAGTGCTTTGTTTGTAGAAGGGTAGACTATTCATTTCCGCACCTCACTTTTCACAGGTAAATAGAGACCAACGTCGTTGGGTGCATACTATCGACCAAGGTCAAAAGTAAGTCCGCCATTTTCATTTCTCGTATGAGAAGGGGTTTAGACATAAGCGAGACCGGGGATAGCTTGGGTCAGGGACGTGAGGGTGTGAGAATTACGATTTCGGTTGGCAGTTCTGTTTCAAGTTGTCAGTATTATCAGCTGATGACAGAGTCGTGCGTTGTCGAAGCTTTTATTGTTTGGTAAAAGGCTCTGCCATTTTCGTTTCGGTTGTTTATTTTCGAGTTGTAAATGTTTGTTGTTAGTTTATAGAGATTTCATATTTTATTGGTTCTAACTGTTTTTATTTTAGTAATTTTTTATAGTGTTTAGTCTTTAGTGTTGTTCATTAAGTTGTACATTATCAAGAAGTGTAGTGTCGAGGGTTCTAGTTTTGTTTATATATTTTTTTAGTTGATGGTTATTAATTAAAATACGCCTGGCGATACTTTCCACCTTTGTATGTGATTATTTCTGTACAATAAGGATTATTTTATTATTAATATTATACATGAGTATTTTTAAAGAAAATAAAGCAGAGTTAATAAATCAGTTTTGTGTATTAGTCATTATAGATACAAAAAATATAAATACTGTTAAGTTTTTCAAATATGCTTCAAATTAAAAGTTATTTAGTTATGGGTACTTTAAAAAATATTAAATAACAATATAAGTTTTAAAATTAAATTTAATATTTTGTTTTTTTTCAAAGAAAGGTACCTAATTAAATTTTAATCAGTTTTCAGGTATTATACCCTATATGTCCTTAAAATTTTAACAAAACTAAATATATCTGCCGTCCTTAGTTAAAACGTCCTAACTATATTTTTTAAAAATGTTGGCCTATATGTGTAAACAAGTTATTCTATGCATTATTTATCTATTCTCCCAAGTTACGACGTCCTAACTTCATTGACGCAACACACACAATAAAGTTAGGACGTTGTTAACTGGGAGAATAGATAAATAATGCATAGAATAACTGATAATATATATGCATATACGTAGTAGTAGTGTAGGCCAACATTTTAAAAAATGTAGTTAGGACGTTTTAAAGCCTACTGTCCATGAGAGCGGTTTTCCGCTCGCGGATAATAATTCAGCGTTGTGATTGGCGGGAAAAGCATTTTAAATTTTTACTAACCAATCACCACGCTGAATTATTATCCGCGAGCGAAAACCACTTTCATGAACATCCGGCTTAACTAAGGACAGCAGTGTAATTTGGAACCATGTACCAACTGTTGTAAAGAATATAATTTCTGAGAAATTACAAATAAAAAGTTTCCTCTATGTAATAAACAAGCAATATTAGTTACGCATGTTTACATGTCCGTATTTAGTTAGATTGTCTCTTCGTCACATTGCATATGTGTTATATGTTATTTAGCTCAACCGGTAGGTATATAACAAATAAGGAACCAGTTATTTATGTACATACCTATACAAAGTTTTTATAATGGTTTTTGAATAAATGAAATAATTATTTAATTACATTTATAGTTTAATTATAACTTATGCATATTGATATAATCTAATAAACTTTTTTTATAACGTACAGTTCTTTTTGTTTCCTCCTTAATTCTACGCCACTGATCTGCCTAAAATCAAACATGGCCGAAAATGGCCCGACTTGACGTCACAGCCAGGCTAGCCAATATGACGAATGTCGTGACCTTATCTCATCAATCGAGTTTACTTCTCGGTCTGACGCAATTGATTAAAAACTGATTTATACTATAATGACAGTTTAACCTGAAAAAACCTGGCTGTACCAGGTCACAGGTGCTTATTTGTCAAAGTCAAGAATTTTAAAAATATGTTTATTACTTTGTGGTTTTAGAAATAGATATATCATATCATTTTTAGCATATAATATAATTTAAGGCCGTTCTTCTCTCTCATTATAAAACTACTCCAAAAATTACTAAATTTTATTTTTAAAATTCTTGGCTTTGACAAATAAGCACCTGTGACAGCCAGGTGTTTTCAGGTGACACTATCCTTATAGATTAACGCAGGTTTTAAATCAATTGCATCAGAACCTCAGGAAATAAACCCAGCAACCCCTATATCACCGAATTCCTCCTTATGAAAATCTGTATCCATTGATATAGAAATATACGGGGTATTTCCTTTAAAAAAACTTCACTTGTGCTGTAACTCTTTTGTTTTTGTTTCAAATGTTTTTCTGATTAGATGATTAAGTTCTTCAAAAAAAAAAATACAGGAAAGTTAAAAAGTAAGGCCCTGTTTACTTTAAAATAAATAACCCTGAACTTAATATGAATTTAAAGAACTTACTGGTTCAAACACAACACATTCAGCAGAATATGACGATCCAGACACAACTCCAGCTCCTCCCACAAGCCCTGATGCCAAATTGTCTACAATGTTGCCATATAAATTGGGAGTGACCATAACATCAAACTGTTGTGGGTTTGAGACCATCTGCATGGTGCAGTTGTCAACAATCATTTTCTCAAATTCAATGTTTGGATAAAGTTTAGCCATCTAAAAACAAAAAGATAATATTTTTAATAAAATATTAAGCATGCTTGCAATGCTTGTATACAGGGTATTTTTTAACAATGGTTCGAAACTTTAAGGTCTGATCCCTTATGTTATTTTGTGAATGAAAGTTTCTATAAACTAAACATATTAATATGTCCAGAGTGGCTTTCTTACTGAGAAGAAAAAAATAGTTTTTATTTTTTTAATATGCTTAGGCCGATTTGGATGAAATTTGGTACATTTATTTAAAGTTATAAAGCTCTTATTTAGGCCTACACAGATTGTTACTATTGGGTCCAGTGGCGTCTCTGTGGGCACAGCAACTTATATTATTGAGAAAAAAAGTACACCACTGACTTTTTTAACATTTTTATATTTTTTGTAATTAAACAATTAATAATACAATTTTTTAGTCTCTTGTATTTTTTTCGTATCTCGCTTTGTTCTCGAGAAAAAAAATTGAAGCCAATTACTAAAAAGTATCCATAAACAGCATAAAATGAAATCCAAAATCAAAAAATAAACAATTTTGACTTTAGTAGATAAGAAAAATGACAATTTCCAAACAAATACAGGACTGCTCATTTATTTTAAAGCAAATATTTTTTTACCATGTCGTCTATGGTTACTTTTTAGGAGAAATTAAAGTAGCTTTAATCTTTTTTCTCAAAAACAAACCTAGATACAAAAAAATATAGGAGATTAAAAAGTTGTAATATTAATTGCTTAATTATAAAAAATATAAAAACATCAAAAAAGTCAGTGACATACTTTTTTTCTCAATAAGATAAGTTGCGATGCCCACTGAGACGCCACTGGACCTTTATAATAACAATTTGGTTAGGACTAAATAAGCGCCTTATTACTTGTAATATATGTACCAAATATTATCCAAATTGGCCCCAGCATGTTAAAAAATTTAGAAAAAAACTCGTTTTTTCTTAAGTTTTAACGCCCTGTATCTCAGCAAGGAAGCAACTCTGGACTTACCTATGTTTATGAAAACTTTTTTATAAAATAACTAATTAACAAAAAAACTGTTATTTATAGAACCTTTAAATATATCTCTAAATGTTCAAAATACAGATACATTTATGAACATATTACAAAAAAAAACATACAGAGTTAGCCATATAGGTATGGTAAAGTTTTTTTTAAATATCCTGAAAATATTAAAAATTTGATATTGGATACTTAAAAAACCCTTTAACTGTCTTTAATGAATTTTTACCTGTTCGCAACTTCTTAAAAATAGACCATCACCCAACTTCATGATGTTTGCTTTGTGAACAGCAGTAACCTTCTTTCTGTTGTTCTTAATTGCATAGTCAAAAGCAAATTTTGCAATCCTTTGTGATTTTTTAGCTGTTACAATCTTAAGACATTCTACCACACCTAAAAGATACAATTATCAGAATAAGTTACTAAAAAACACTGCTAGGTAAAAATAACTGAAGATGTCTTGTAAAACCAAAGTCGAAACGTCGTTTTTTTCTTTAACTTACCTTTGACACTTTCATGTTCAAGAGCTGAGTACTCTCCTTCAGTTTGTTCTCTAATAATAACACAGTCAATGTTACTATGGCGACACTTGACACCTGGCAACGACTTGACATGGACGACGTTGGCGTACAAGTCGAGGGCGTTACGAAGTTTCATGTTCAATGTTTGAAGTTCACCTACAAAAAATATAAATGTGTCATTAGGAACTGGATTGCAAATACAAACTAAAGAAAGAAAGATGTAATATTTTAATATTAAAAATAAAATTGAAACCTAGGGCTAAAGACTTTAAACCAAGCCCTGTATTTATTTTTTAGGAATTTTGTCTTCAAACATAACAATAAATTAAAGTATGTAGATGGTAAAGAATATTTAACATTTTCTACAGCCATATGAACATCCCGATGTGGTTTGTATTACACCTGAATATTAGAAATAAACTTACCTGTATGGGAGTAATCAGGAGTGGCCAAAATTCCTTTTAATGCAACACGATTTTTGCTAATAGATTTGGCAACCTGAAATTTTAAAATGTGCTTTATAGGACCACCACATTAGGGTTTATTTTATTTTATGAAAAACTTTATTGGTTTATGTGAGAAAACTTACATCTTCCAAAGGTGCACTAAGAGTTGGGTTAACTTCAGAGAAAAAGTATGATTCCCAATCGACAGGGACACCAGCAGCTTTAAAAACTTCTTGAACAGAATATACCAATTCAGGTCCTACACCATCGCCTGGGATAAGTGTAGCAGTAACTCTAGAGTCAGGCCTTTCAGCAAAAGTCTAAAATAAATATTTAAAACAAATTGTAAGGCCGTTCTTTGCTAACCAGGACAATATTAGAGAAATATTAAAAGTTAATAAATAAGAAAGTACTTGCCGTTGCATTGTTGTTAATTGTTGACCCATGGATATTTCGTACAGCAGCCGTTTGGGTGGCCTAAAAATGAAAATTTACGCATTTCTTTACTTAAAACCGTGGAAAAACCACTAAACTGGTTATATCATCAATTTTCTAACCTAAAACCTCCACACTTAACGATATATTTTTTGCTTACCTGTACGAGAATTCTTGGTAAGTTTCTTGTAACTAACGACATTGGTAAGTGTCTTTTCTTTTAAACAATTTATTTTTATTTATATTTTGTTGTTCGTGTGTGGTTCTTTTTAAATTTGCAAAAAACAATTTTTTTGGCAGCTGCGATGTCAGCGCTACCACGTGAGATTGGAGAAAATTGGAACCTTTTAGCTCTACTGGATTTTCCTAGATGTCGCCATGAGGTTTAAGTTAGTGAATATTTAACTAGATGGCGTCATCAGCAATAGTTTTGCTTTACTACTCCTAGATAGCGCTACCAATATAACAAAATCTTGATTCGTCGAAATATTTATAATGAAAATATTTAGTGTCGAAATTTATTTGACTCACCCTTTGAGCCAAACCTACGAGACGCAGCCTTCCCTCTCGGCCGTACGAACGGAGTGATTGACAGAGACAGAAAACAAGTCTATAAGGTTTCTTTCTATTTTGACTATTTTACGCCAAGAGACTTATACAAAATTTTTTCAGACACCCTATATAGCTTATTATAAGGAGTGTCAGATTTAAATAAAAAATGGATTAGTAATATAAATTGTGCAATAGTAGAATTTGTTCTGTCATCGTAATGCAATTGAATATGATAAATGAGCGGCTATCTTTATCTATTACCATTATCTTTACTTTCCAACTTTTTTGAAAGAACGTTTTAAGTACCTCGTTATGCACGGATTGTTTTTTCAACATTTTTTTCAAGGAACTACACAAAATAATAGTTATAATACATTTTATTATTTTATGCTTTAAACACATTGACAAATGAGGAATTTAATTTGTTTAGCTGTCAAAATTCCTTCCGTTCTCATTGCCATAATTAATTTTGCTTTGTTTCATAAGATTTCTATCCTGGGGCACGATTTTTGACTTAGGAGAGAAAGCTTCCCGCTCTTTTATAAATTGCCTACTTTTGATTGCAATAGAAGCAAATAAAACACCTTTTTACCAGAAGTTTCTACTCCCTAAGTTGAAAATCGGGGCCCTGTACGTATAGTGCTCAGGGAAGTCGAGAAGCACCGCCCAGCGGATAACGACGTCCATCGTCGTATTGTGCAACCTCGAATCGGTACGATATCTACCACTCAATACAAACATTAAATCTAAAATGCTAATTTAGTTGATTTGCGCTCCGCGAAAACGTTTTTCAGTCGTTGACGTATTTTTTCTTCTGTGGAAATTTAAACTTAAGTACCAAAAATAAGATCTTAATTTGGATCATACATAATAATATATCGAAATGCAGGTGATTATATAATTGTATATTATTATGCATTACTAAATCCTTATGTTTTTACGATTTTTAATAAAAATTTCAGTTTTAAAGAAAAAGCAAGCAAGGCCGGATGGGCCGGGAAGGCCACGATGGCACCAAACCATATATATTTGCGATTTTACTGAGTAGATACCTATTTAACATTTTGTTAGTAATAAAATTGATTATTGAAATTAATCTACTCGTAGTTTATAATAAGTATATAAAGAGGTAAAGTTCGTAACTTTGTGGGTTTGTTTGTAGCCGCTAATCTTTGAAAATACTGAACATATTGTGAACACCTATATAAAAAAGTATACATTTTGGGGGAATTTTAAAAATATACATTTTTGGGAAATTTAAATATAATTAGGTTACTTAACATTGGGAAATTTGGTACATAAAACAATACGTGAAGTGTGTCAAGGTTTAAAAAGTAGAAATCAAACAATTTTCTAGGGTTACTCTATAATAATAAACAAAAAACATTAAACAAGCGGAGTTGCCTAGAAATGCAAAAACAAATACTCGGGAAAAATTTAATATTTAAAGAGAACGAAATTTTAAGACGGGGATTGATTGTTTATCAGAGAAGTAGTTAGTAAAGTCAAGTAAAAAGTTAAAGTTTGAGTTAAGTTCCGTACGGGCTATCCCTAGGGATATGCCCGTACTAAATTTAGTGAGTCAAATAAGTTGGGTTAGTTTTTAAAAAAATGTGAAGGTTTTACTGGTCCACCGGTCTCATGGTCCCAAGAAGATAGTTCCATATGGCACATAGTCCCAGTGACGTAAAGTAGACCCTCTCATGTATGTTTCCAAAATATATACGTCACAATATCATAGAAATTCTTTTCAATAATCAGAAAGCTACACTATAACCGAGTGTTATCATTGGCGAAATTTGCGTACAATTGAACAAACAGTGCAGATGCGTAACGCCCAACGAAGTGGGCACCGGGTTGCCTATCATGGAACAAAACTATTAATATGAAAGTGAGCTAGCCTTCGAAAGCACTAAACCGGATCGTAGAAATTCTTTCACAATCATTAAAGCTACACTGATTTAGGAATGCTATCGGCTATATGTTATGTACGATCAAGCAAAAGCCAAGCCTGAGTTAGCCAGCCCCTAGATTAATCGCCCAACGAAGTGGGTCAAACTTGTAGACGATTAGCCAAACATAAAGAACACAGATCATACATTAAAAACACAGAATTTCATAAACAAAAATCTGTCAACACGCATTTGATAACAATCACAAGAATAAACTGGGAGGCTTCAATCATTTAACAAAGGAAACTTTGTTATAAAAAACGCAAAATAAAAGAAAGTGCGTAGATATTATTAAATAAAGAAATAATTGTGTAGCATCAATTTCAGTTAATTTAAATAACACTTGATTGCCTTTGCTTAATATTGAAGTATCTTCAGGAAAACTAAAAATCAACTACCTCATCATCTTTTTTTATAGATAATAAATACACCAGCAACCAGTTAAGTATGTCACTATGACACTATAACCAAACCATCAACATATTTGACATTTATGTCAAAGGTTTCAAAACCTCTAAAAAAAAAAGCTAAAATTTCAAATTTTAAACCTAATAATAGTTAATTTTTTTATTTTTATTCAATTTATCTTGACAACGGTGGCAGACTTGCCACACTTGTCACCGAAACGTCGATTTTAAGTTCTCTTTTTGGTTTTTGGTACTTTATTTAATTTATTTTTTGGCGTGTACCCAAATAACTACCATCAATTAAATGAATCCGTCGAATTAATACAGAACATATCTTCAATTGAACGAAGTGGGCACGGGTTCACTAGTTTTTGTGTAAAAATACAGGGTGGGCCAAACAAAGAGGTTCAAAATTTAAGAAATGGTTATTAAGGACAAATAATCCACGACTTAAAATAAGTATTAGATAACAAGTTAAATGGTTTAATTAATTTAAAAATATTTAATTTTATTGAAAAAATTATTTAAATTTATCGGCGACCTTGTTTACCCTAGTTGGGCGGCCTTATTGGTAAGTTTCTTTTTAGCTTTTTTAATTCTTACGACAGTCCACGAAAACTTGTATCTACCTTAAGTACTGGGTACCGTGGGTGCAGGTTTTAGTGTGCCTTAAACGTCTATGAACTTAACATCTATCCAGTCACCAAACAAGTGAAATAAATCGTTAATTTTTGATAATAGCATTTAAAAGTAAAGAATGTCACGTGACCATTATGATCTATTTTATTTTTAGTTTTTACTAAGACTATGCTATTACAATAAGTGATGACTGACGACCGAAAAAAAAGAAAATAAAAGTTGTTACAATTTTATTCTAATAATTGAATTAATTCTTTACGAGCCACTGGGACGTAAACGACTTTAATTTGACAAATGACAAGGCGTGGGAAATTGATCTTGCAAATTAAAATACCACCATAGGAATTAACTTAGGTTTAGAAAATAAGATTAAAAATACTATATAGTTTTTATTTATTTAATAAAAAAATTAATTACCTGCATAGGTACCATCAGCTATTATAACAAATGCTGGAAATGTTCTTCGTCCGGTACTTCGTCCTACGATCACTAAGGAAAAATACATAACACGCACACTTTGATCCAAAAACGAATAATATCACTAAATAAATATTTCTAACCAAATAAATATACGCCACTGACTTTTCAGTAATTTTTGTATTTTTCTTAAATTATGTAAATGAAAATACAGTTCTTTTTTTCGTAATATATTTTTGCTTAGAATTCGACAAAAATATAAAGCCCTCTGCATTGATTGCATATCCCTTAACCACACAATAAATAAAAGATTTTTTTTTTAGATATTATTTTTATTATACTAAGTATTTATTTTAAATTCTACCTATAACATTAAAAAATCTAAACTAAATTACAATAACATACCTATTATAAAACCAACTAATTTTACGAAAAAGGTGTTTTCAAATAAAAGTTATTTTTCATAAAAACTTTTGCTATCTATCTATATCTGAAATAAGAAAAGCGTTAATAAGAACCGCCGTATAATACCCAGGGTAATTTATCTGATATGACTTCAATTAAATTGTAAAAACATTATTAAAGTCACTAGCGTAGATATTGTATTTGGCCAAAATTTGATCAAATTTACGAAAAAATACAGAGTTTTTGCTTTTAAATCTTGGATTTTTTCTGGGGAAGGGGGAATCCAAAAATCAACCTATTTCGCAAATTTCCAATTGAAGTGTTTCTCTTAAGGCAACTAGCATCTGGTATTTTGGTATAATTTGGTGTGCGGCCTAGGTCCCAGTTTTTAGATATAGTCAGTGACCCAATTGGGGATGGGGGAAAAGGGGACTAGCCCCATTCTGTCAAAATAATTAATTATTTAAAATACAGGGTGTCTTTAAAAGGTCTGTACAAAGTGTAAGTAACCATAAATTCCTTGGGCCAAAATATAACGATCTAATCCAAAGGGCGGAGGGGGCGAACTATTATTGGGGCGGCCTAACTTTTCATAGGGCAGTATACTAATAAATATTTTTGCTGGCACCATCAAGACAAGTACATTAAAATGAGTTATGTACAAATAAAAATGTGAATTATTTAATACTCCTTTGGTATTAATGTTATCATACCACGCTATAAATGAAAACTACATAATTTGATTATTCTTTTATAATTTTTAATTAAAACATTATTTTTAAATTTTTAAAATATAAATAAAAAATTAAAATCTGTTTTTGCAAAACAAATATAAAATACAACTTAACTAAAATAAAACGCACTTTAAAAATTTATAAATATAAAGAAAAAATGTTTTTAAAATATTTTTCTGCAAAAACAAATACAAAATAAGACTTAACTAAAAACATCAAGTCAACATCAAGAGCAAAATCGGACTCGATGCTTATTAGGGCTAAGTCGTTTAGCCTCTGTTCGCCAAAAGTACGTGGTCCTTTGATATCACTTTATTTTGCGTAAACGACTAAATGACCTTTCAGCGCCGGCGCTATTATTTGCAATGGTATAAAAAAATGTATATAATTTTATTAAATTTGGGCAGACGTTCTTTAAATGGTTTGTTATTAAGCTGTTTTTACAGTTTGAAAGTTTTCTTGCATGCAATTTTTTCTTGCTGCAATTTTTCGATCTGCGCACGCGCACATTGCAGCAAATTTAAAAAGAGAAGAATGCGCGTGAGCAGATCGAAAAGTTGCAGCAACAAAAACTTGCATGCAAGAAAACTTTCAAACTGTAAAAACAGCCTTAAAAATGGTAATATTTCTTCTGTTTCTAGTTTATTTTCATTTTTAACTTCGGTCATGAAGCTGCAAAACAATTTATATTCATCTACGATTTCTAACGATAAATCATTTTTATAAAAGTTAAGCAGTTCCATAATACAATCAATATTTTTACTTGTTGGGTGTAAATTTTCACAAATAAACAGTCAAATTTTTTATAAATCTGTATAAAATCTTTAAAACCGTGTTTCTAATGTTTTAATAAGAGTATCCAAAGCTACGTAGAATATGGTGATCATAAATTTTTGTTCTGCATCTTCATGTTGATAGTCGCTTTGAACTTCATCATAAAAGTTTTTGTTTTCCTTTTACGTTTTTCGACAAAATCTTTAGTGGTTCCACACTTGCCTGCTAAAGCTTCAGATTCAGGTTTTAACTGCAAAAATGTTTCGTCAGTTCTTAGTGAAATTAAATCTTTTTGGCCGCGTTGATTAGATGAACTGCTGTCTTAAAATTCATATCGAGAGTTTGTTTTTTAATTATTAATAAAATTTAAAGTACTGCTGAAGCCCTTCCACAAAAAAAAATTATAGGTGTGCCACTGGTTGGGGAGAGCAGCAAACAGGAACCAGCCGTCCCCCTGCCCCCTGCATGCTACGCCAAGGGTAATTTAGGTAAAATATATTAAATTAGTTGTATTTTGATCCAAGGAGTTTGTGGTAGCATTTTGTACAGATCTTTTAGAGACAGTATATTAGTGTTTTTTGAAAAATGTACCCTATGAATTAGGCTTGAGCCCCCAAAAAAAAAAAACCCGAGGCTAGTAGCACCACCAGATATAGTCACTCGTTAACAGTTTGAATTAAATATGGTATTTTACTTTATATAAAAATGAATATGCCGCTGTAACATGGCCAAGACAAGATAGTAACTTACAAAAATTATTGACATATATTACCAATTAAAACGATTTTTTTCTAGTAATGCAATTTTGTTAAAACCAATTTTCCTTAATTAATGTTACAAGTCTTTATTAAGATCTTAACAAAATTGAAAATGCGTGCATCGGGGCATTAACGAGGCAAAAAGTGCACATAACACCAATAAACTACAAAAATTAATTCCCTGACTGAACCACTTATTTTAATTTTTTCAGTAATCTCAAACTAATCGCACAGGTCGCAATTCTCGCTGGCGCATTCAAAACAAAACAAAATCCTGCTGCCGTCGTCCTGCTAAGCGCGCACCTGCGGATTTCACCTGCAGGTACTGAACAGAGAGGAGGTACCGACGCGTTTCTCCCCACCCATCGTCCAACTGGGACGCTCGATATAAATCGAGCGTAACTATTGGCGGGTAGAAGGCGGTACTAAGCGAGTACTGTAAGAGAGATGCATACTCGTAAGTGAACGTAAAGTACCCGGGTGCCAACTGTATCGTACTTTTGGTACTTATTGGGTGCCGGTGGGTAAGGCTGGTTAATGTGGCCTTGGGCGATATTGCAAAAATGCAGCTGGTCTTGCAATCGTTTGAATAAGTTAAAGAGCCAGTGTCTTTATCATGGTCTTGGTCAGGGATTTTTATTTTGTAATATTAGATGGTTGTTTTTGTTTATTATTTGTTTTAAGCGATGAAAATAATTTACAAGGCGCGTAAAATCAATAGAATATGTATTGCTGGATTAAGATTTGTAAGTTGTAAAAAAATCAACTACTAAAAGGGAGTTTTACTTTGCTTCTTATTCTTATTAACGTTAATAGGGTAGGGCGGGGCTGGTTGAGCAATTTTTCACTTGATCGGTTATAGCTCCTCAAAAATAAGTCTTAATGGCTTATAATGCATACTGGTGGATTAGCAATTTATTCCTTATTAATAGTGTCCATAGTAATTTCTTTTAAATAAGTCGAATTTAGGAGCTACATCTGTTTTAATGTAGATAGTCAAGTATGCTCAACATACCCCATAGGTGGGGTAAGTTGAGCAAGGGTACGGGGCTAGTGGAGCACTTAAAAAGTATAGTCAAATCATGGCTTGAATGTTAGATACGTTCACAATAAAAATATATTTTGACAATTTGCTTTTTATATTTATAATCTTATAGTGACAAAACAACAAGTCTCATTAATAAGACAGCGACGTACCTAGCTTAGCGTAACTATTGGATTTAATATCTATGAATTCATCTTCGTTTTTTAAACTTTTTAAGCAGTTTTATTTTGCTTTTCTTGTAATGCCTTCTGTATTTGCTAAAATTGCAGCTTTTCTTGGACCAGCCTTTGGGTATGGTCGAACCATTTCCAGAGAAAATTTATAAGTTGGATAGGTCAGCTCGTTTTCTTTGTTGCTTGTATAAAGTTCGGGTTGCAGTCTCTTTTAAATCTTGAGAAGACTTTAGTAGTTTTACTGTTAGTGTCCGTATCCTAAATAATAATAATAAAAAAAACATTTTTTACTTAAAACCGTGGGGTTAGTTGGACAACTGTAGCTCAACTAACCCCAACCTGAAATTTTAAAGAAAAAGTGAATTTATTAAAAGACCGGTTAGAATTGTATCCAAAATCTTTATACATATTAAAACTGCAATAAATTTACTTAAGATTAACACTTACTTAATTGAGAACGGAATACATTTAACTATCACAGATAAAATTTTCCGGCTTGCAATTTACTTTTTTATCACAAAATAAACAATACGCACGAACACTTTTCTCGATCGCCGCGTCACTACTAGTGGTCGCACAATGAGTTTCCCTTGCGCAACCCTTTCTTTACGCTATTTGATGCTTTCACGTGCGATCGATAGTTTTTGAGATATTTTGATTGCCCAACTTACCTCTATGCTCAACTAGCCCCGCCCTACCCTACCTAAGTTAAAGACGATAGTATAATCGTGAAAAAACTCACCTCGGCTTTTTCTTAGATCTTTAATATCCTAAGGATCGAAGATTATAAAAAATCACTTTTTGTGTGTCCCTTTGTTGGAGCCATAACTTCTGAACAGACTTAAGATGGATAATAAATTTGAGTTTAGCATATAGGGTGTCCCAGGTACAACCCAAGCATCCCGAAAAACATAAAATGGTTACAGTAAAAAATCCTTGGTTTTTGAGGTATTGGCACTTGAAATTCGTCACAATCGTCCTCTAGGATCAGATTTTTAATTGTCACACCTAAAGAAATAATTAATTTTATATTTCGATTTCAGTTTTGCAGCACTAAATAGTCATTTCATTGATCAAAGACCAAAATGAAACTAAAAGTTCTTCCTAAAAAGGCTGAAATATGTCATTACAAGAATAAAACATTTAATATATCAATCTTTAATAGTTTTCGAAATATAACCACTTTAAATCCAAAAAATAGTAGATACAAATTCTATTATAGAGTTAGAACCATTTTTATTTCATTCTGAAAACGATGCCGCCAAGTACACAAAAAATTAAAAAGTAAACATACCTTTTCGAAAGCACACAAAGCCTGATTATATATTTTTTAGATAAATAAATAAAAATATTGCGAAAACACGTATCACGTACTTAAAAAACATCCTCTTATTTCGTCTCTGGCGTGCCATAAAACCTGTAACGCCTGGCGTAGTCGTCGGGTTGAATATTTTTTCTGCAATAAATCATTGTTCACAAAAGGGTTTATTTACTTTATCATTTTTTGTGTACTTGGCGGCATCGCAATAAATATGGGTCTAACTATACCTATCTACCTACGGCACTAAACTGATACTGTAGATGTAATGGAAGTTATATCCAGATTTAAATGGCGATATTTCCAAAACTATTAAATATAGATATATCAAATGTGGTATTTCTGTTAAGCTTTTGAAAGGACCTTTTTAATGATGACATAATATACAGGGCCTCCCATTTAAAAAGGTTTATATAGGACATTTTTCTCTATCATTCTTGGTTATAGTTAAAAATGGGTGGCAAAATATAAGTAAAAACCCTGTACAGTATTTCAAGGATATTTTATTATGTTTTATTAGTTTACGAAAGATTATTTATTCTGACAAACCTAAAAAAGTGAAGTATTAGGTAGTTCTCTATCTCTCTAGCTTTGTGCATTTAGGATATGGATATTAAGCATTCAATAATTCTATATTAACACCTCCAGGTTGTGATTTTCTGTAAATCCAATGCAATCTCCATTTTAAACGCATTATACGAACTAATATATCTAACCAGCCAGTCAGTCTTTTAAAAATATCCCAAGAATTATGTGCGGTAACCAATTAATTCTTTGAAAAAAAAACAATCAAGGTCAAGTACTGAATTTTAATAACTGTACATTTAGTAGATATGGTAAATAATAAACAGAATTAATTTGTTGTGGTTGATTAACTTAACAAAGTAAACTATCCACCTAGATATGCATGTTGTTTTTCGTCAAATAATTAAATTGAGTTACAATACCGTTTTATATTGTATAATTCGTAAGCAGGAATTTTCCTCTTTGATAAATTATTTTTGTCACAGTTTAGTAAATTTACTCATATCGTTTTTATTTAAAACTACTTACCTAATAACAAAATAAATATGTATGTAAGTATCACTTACTCGTTAAAATTTAATCAAAACTCACAGTTCTTCACCCAAGCGTATGATTAGACTTAAATACCGGGAAAATATATGCAAGCTTTTTTATTTTTAGTTGGGGCCAGACATAATCATTCTGAAAGAAATTCCGCAAAGTACACAACATTTTTTAAAGTAAACAAACCTTTTGAAACCACATAGCCTCTGACAGAGCCGGACATAGGCGCAATTTGCTTCGGTTTTTAGGGGGCTGGATTCTTGGTAGTCCCGAACGGTATGAGGCAAGCTTCGAGACTTTGCAAAAAAATTGAGGAAAGATAAAGGGATTTATTTGTCATTACTGACACAAAAATGACTTACAGTTATGTAAAAGTGGCACTATTGACATCAAAATCGCTTTCTCTTATTGCATTTAGGTTTTAGTCACATAAGTTTTGGCTTGGATACTGGGAATTTTGGGGGGCTAATTTTGTCTAATTTCCTTTTTGGGGAGCTACGCCCCCCTTAGCCGCTCCCCAAATTGCGCCTATGGAGCCTGATTAAATATTTTTGTGATACATAAAAAAACATTACTAAAACACGTATCACGTACTTCAGAGCCGTAACTAGGGTAGCAATTGCCTTCCCTTTCCCAGAAACCCAATAGAAACCTCCTAATAATAATTTATTTGAATAATTTACCTTACTTTTTTAACATTCTGGCAATAATTATAAAGGTTTCCGAAAATGCTCGAATTATTCATTCAAAACTTTCTTGGCAGCCTGTACTAAAAAAATCCTCAGACATTTTTGGACTCTTCCACATTGGGTACTATAAAAGAGCGACGGAAAACCTTCGTAAAGTCAGTATTATTAAAAAGATCGTAATAAAACTGACTGTACGATTTATTACATACATATATATACTCTGTTCACTATAAATTGAGAAAAACACCTGAACAAAAAATGTATTTCATTGGTTTAAGAAGTCAGTAACCCTAGTTACCACAATCATTTTATTGGTTTAAAACTACAGTAACCGGAGTTACTTATTAGATATTCATTAACAATTTATAGTGGCAAAGGTATAGTAAACATTTAAATTCAATTGGTAATTATCTTTAACAGCACAGCAATCCTTACTGAAGATTTAGCTGATATTACTATATAAAAACAGCAATATCTATACTAAGCAGCTATCACATATTTTTTTTTATGTTGGTACTGCCCTCAAACGCTTAAAGCCGTACTGACGTACGGCATTGGTCTCAATTAAAATTAGAGACAGCCTATTGACATTGACAAGACCTTTAAATTTGCAGACTTGCCAGCCTCGACACTTAAGGGATGAAGAAACAAGCACAATGATCCTGCAAACAGATCTTTTTATGTTACGAAATTATTTAAATATTTATAAATAATCTTAACAAAATGTTTAAAAATTTATGAAAAAGAAAATTTCATAAAATATTTTGAGGTAACTGTAAAGTTCGGAGTTTTGAGACTGTTAAAATCTATTTCATATAAACAGTCGCATAGACAGGTAACCTCTTAAAATTATGGTGGTAATAGATGCAAAACTATATTTGATACATTATACAAAGCTATTTATTTAGTTTAATATGTTTGATTTCTTAATTTTTGCCTTATCTAATGTCAAGAGAGGATGTTTTGAGCTTGGTGAGCCTTCACGAAACACTGACTCAAAAAAAGAAAAAAATAGGTCTAACCTCTTTGTTCTTCCCATTGGATTAGGATAGAATTTTTGTTATTTGTGTACCTCAGAATCATTTGGGCTGAAGTCTACTTTTTTAAGAAATGTGTTTATTATTTAGTTTATTTTTTTATTATTTTATTTTATTAAGTTTTAAGGGCATTAGTTTACATTAAAATTTTATGGTTTAAAGATTTACGCAGTCCTGTGAAATTTTAAAAATGTAGGTAGCTTCTGAGGTACAGATTTAAAGAAGATAAAAATTTAACAATTTTCCTTTTAATCATTTTTAAATTGACTACTCTCTATTTGAATACTAACTATTAATTTTCCATTGACAACTTTTAATAACAGTAAAATAAAGTCTGCTTTTTAAGCGTTCCTTTTAGGTTTCTTTAACTTAAACTTTTCATACTCTAAAATATGCTGCTTATGAAGGTCTCTGTTTTTTCAAATCTTGATTTTAATTTTACTTAGGATACCCAAACTATGTAAGCACTGCCTTTAAAGCCCATGCAATCCTTAGAGACCAGCTTACCTCTTACTTTAAAAAGAATTAATTTACCATTAAAACAAAGCAGTACCTATATTGTTTCATAAACAGTACCTACCAAATTCTTTATGATATCTTCGTTCTTCCCTTCACTTTTTTCTTCTCGCTCATATTTACTTATAGACTGTATATAAGATTTCTTTATGGGATACACCTGTCAGTTCGCAGTGCACCAGTTTAACCCACGTGGTTCTGCGTGGTGGGGAAAGCACCGCGGTACGACGGTAGCACCGCGCGTACAGGGTCAATGCTAGAACGGTTCAGTGCCATTCATACGAAGCTCATGGCTACAAACGGGTAGATCACGGGGAAAACGCGGAAAAAGCCGGCAGTACTACGTCGAAGTACCGAAATTAGCGGGGAAGGTCGCGAAAACTTGGACATTTTTTGTTTATTTGAAGACTTTTAAGTTGACATCGGTGAATTTGATTCAGGGACATTTTTGTTTTGTTCGATTTTTTTCTGTTTTTGTTCCGGTACTCATAGTAAACAATAGGTCGTGAAGCACAAAAAAGAACTCAAAAACATTTAAACGACATTAGAAACAAATTAGAGATTTATAAAAATTAGGACATTTAAAAAAATATCGTAATTTACAAAGATCCTTTTATTGAACAATAATACCGAAAACTAGATTTGTACATTTTTTTATAAGGACTACTATTTTTCTGGACATTTTAAGTGAAAAATCATATTTTTGGAAGAGTGAAAACAGTGATTGCTACAAAATTAAAGCTTTGAGATTGCCTGATAATTATTTTATAACTCGCAGCATACAAAAAGCTGTAAAAAGCTTATACTAACCTAACTGATATTAAACTGTGTTATTTATTCAATTTATGTTAAGTTCTATATTATACAGAGTATATAACTCAAAAATTTGCACCAGTTATAACCAGTGGCACTAAGAAAACTTTAAGTGATTGTTGCATGTTGTCAAATTTATAGAAACTGTTAAATCTTGTATAGTATATTTTTAAAATGCAGCTGATTTATACAGATACTTCTAGTTTAAGCTACAATAACTAGAAAATTCAGATATAAGTGAAAAAAAGACTACTAATATACAGACTGTCATTTATTAAAAACTTTTGTAAAGACTATCTTCATCATGGAAACTTGTGTCTTGATACCTCAAGAATTCAGTCTCTGTATTCGAAACCAAGACAAAAATTCTAATGGAGAGCCTGAGGTGTCAGTCTGGTCCAACTCTTCCATTGCGCAAGGATCTTTGTGCTATCCTTTTCAAGGAACCATCCGGATTGACAAGCTGGAGGTGTATGGCACGCTTGATGATGATGATGTAAGTAATTTTTTTAAATTATTTTCAATATACATATACAGGGAGTTTCCTAACCTAGAACTACACATAAACTTGGGAAATTATTTCCAAGCAACGACTAATAATGAAAAAAATTGTAAAATATTTTTAGTTGGGGGATAAGCAGTCATTATTATAAAGAGTTATGAATACAGTAATGACAAATACTAGAAAACAAGAAATATACTTATTTAATCTGTCTGAAATAATTTGGTATAAGAATTATAAACTATAATTTTAATAATATTCTAATTAAAAAAATTTAGTCGCGTCAAAATACAGGCACAATGACCGCAACAAATAATACGGTACTAATAGGCATACGAAACATCATCATAACTTGTTTATTATCATTTTTCTAATTTTTACAAAACCAAAAAATGTCTAATTATTCTATTACAAAAAATGAAATAATTGATTGTTTTCCCGAGTAAACATATTTTACTGACTTTAATTTTCAATATTAGTTATAATTTATCTTACTTAAATACTTCTACAGGTTTGTGAGTATAACTTAAAAATCACTCTGTTTTATTTATTATAAACTGCTTCTCGATTCAACTGCAACCAGACATTTTTTGGCGAATTTTAAATTTTTCTTACTCTTTAAATAAATACCAAAAAAACAAAATTCGGTTTTTAAAATTTAATATTTTTTTTAAAGGTAGCTTTTAAAATTTTCATGTTTCTATTGTTCAGGCTATAAAAGAAAAGTTCTCTTTTTACAAAAACTTTGTTAAGAGCAGGGTTCTACAATTCTTTTTTAATTCTTTCATTAATATGGTGGTATTCAGTAGTCCAAAAAATAGAATTTTCAAAAATTTAAAATTTGATTGGATCTTCAAGATATACATAGCTTTTAATTTTTTTTTAACATATAATAGTTCATTTTGTACTTACCGATTTATTAGTTGTTAATTTTTCAGATAATTTTAAATATTCTTAAGTAGTCTTTTAAAAATCAGCTAAAACTTTATTTCGATAATGTTTCATAAGACGTAGGCAGCGCCGCAAAAGTCTTCGTTTTCTGTATTCGAATTTTTGACTATTTTGACAAGTTTTGAAATATGAAAACATTTTTTTTACTTAAAAAATCAATCAATGTGATAAATATGATTATTTTCTGAAGGCTATATTTTACTTTTAAAAGTTTCATTGCATCACCGTAATATCCATTTCTTCTTCAAAATTATTTCTAAACTGTTTTTACACCTTTTAATTAAATTAAAGACCCTATAATTACCTAAACAGAAAGTTCAAATAAAAACACTTACTTCCTATAATTAATTACAATATTTAAACATGATTATTAGGATTTTGATGAATATTTAGTTATGATGTTAATCATTTAACTATGCTGAAAAATAGGGAGTCCCAAAAATAAAATGAATCAAATACATAATAAGTGGTTAATTAAACCTAAATATGCGTAATATTGTGTACGGTATAAACAATTATTGTTAGATAGTAAACCAAATAAAATTTATTTGTAAATAGAAAGTGAAGTGCTATAAAAATTTAATGATAAAGATGGGGCCAAATTTAATTCATTCTGAAAGCGATGCCGCCAAGTACACAAAAAATGATAAAGTAAAGAAACCCTTTTGTGAACAATGATTTATTGCAGCAAAAAATATTTAACCCGACGAGTTTCTAGTACTACGAAACGTGCCACCGGTTTTATAGTAGGCAGAGGCGAAATAAGAGAATGTTTTGTAAGTAGGTGATACGTGTTTTAGCAATGTATTTTTTATTATATATCTAAAAATATGTAATCAGGCTCTGTCCGTAGCTATGTGCATTTAAAAAGGTTTGTTTACTTTATCATTTTTTGTGTACTTAGCAGCATCGCTTTCAGAATGAATTAAATATGGGCCCATCTATATTTGTTTCAAAAATAGATTTGACTTGGTCACAACTGCTTTTAGCATACTGCGTGTATAAAAAAATATATGTGTGTCCCAGGATAGGTGTTACCAGAGGACAAATGAACCAAAATTTTTGGAATTTTTAAACGTCCTTCTGGGAAAACTGGTCGCATGATCCAAAACTAATAAATACAAAATTTTACTTCGATTGATAATATACAGGGCGAGTTATATCTAAAATTATGAAAAATGATCAGGAGTAAAGTACCTTTATTTTTACAAATAGAATAAAATTGTATATGTAAATTTTGTAGAGAAATAAATTTTATGTCAAAATTTAAAATTAAAGAATTATAGTCAAAAACATTTTTTGTCCATTTTTAACATTAGGCATTAACAATTTTTGAAACTCGTGGCTTAAGGCAGCAAATTTTTAAAAAGTATTTAAAATTAAGTTATTTTCTTTTAAATGTTACTCCCTCTTGCCCATTATTTACATTGTAACGCGCAATGTAAAAAATTGACAATTATATTTTTTTAACATTTATGCTTCAACTTCAAATTTTGACATAAAATCTAATTCTCTACAACATTTACTTATACAATTTTGTTCTATTTTTAAAAATAAAAGTAGTTCCTAGGCATTTTTCATATTATTAGTTATAACTTGCCCTGTATAATAGCAATTGAAGTAAAATTTTGTATTAATTAGTTTTGGACCATGCGACCACTTTTCTTTCCCAAAAATTCCTTTAAAAATTCAGAAATTTTTGGTTCCTTTGTCCTCTGGTAACACCTATTCTGGGACACACAGTATATTTTGTGTGCCTTAATTATAGTAGGTACCTAATGATATATCTATAAACAAAATATTTTGTGTACAGCTTGGATTTGTGGTTTGGATAAAGCAAGATCAAAGTTTTTGCAATATTTTATTAATGATCAATATCTCAAACCCTTATATTTTACTTTATTTGGTTTATTTCTGTTAAGTCTTTGACACAAAAATATATTTAAACAAACATCTAATAACCCCACACCCTCGTTACTCGGGTACTTAGGCTTAATCCTTTGTGGGTTGTCTAAAAGTTTAAAAAAATACAGCTAAGTATTACGACCTGCATAAAGCTACCAGTACTGTTCGTACTAAATCCCCAAATAAAATAGAATTAATAATAAATGTGGCCTTATGGTTAATGTGCCGGTATACTCTCCAATTACTTTTCACAGTGTCGCATGCGTGATCGTAATGTCGCTTAAAAGTCCGGTTTGTTAAGCGGGATTACGTTGATTTCGCACGGGTGTCCAAGACTGGAGAATCGGAGGCCTGGTCTGAAAAAGATATTTTTTAACGGCATAAATTTCTAGTTTATAGGGTCGCAGATGCACAGTGTTTTTAAAAAATTAACAGAAGGCAAAATAAAATCGCCAACTTATTAACTTTAGGTTGCTTTATCAATAAGTAATTTAAATAACAAAGATATTTTTTAATTCATGGACGTAAGTTGCAGCACAAACCCTGCTGTTATTCCCACTTTTTAATTTATTTCTTTGTCGATATTATTCATGAACGAAAAGTTTAATTTTATTTTTTTCGGACTCTATAAAAAGTATTTTTTTTATCGCCGCGTTCGCATTGAAATTGCAATAATACGTAAATTGTTTTAATTTTAAGGTTAAAAAATAGCTTGTTTTCATATAAAAAACGAAAATAATTAATTAAAAACTTACTACTTACTTGCAAATATACCCATTCATTCCTAAATTGCTTTGAATTTAAACGTCTAAAGAGAAAATAGCATGTTTTATGCGAAAAAAGTAACAGCAACTAGGCTATCGAGGGTGCAGGCGCTAAGCTCTTTATTTAATCCTACAATCTCTTCATAAAAAGTGTCACTTTTTCTCCTAACAATATACTATTTAAAAAATGCTTTTGAAGATTTTTAAAATGCGAAATTTTTATTTTTATAAAAGTTCACAAAGACCTAATGCCTAAGTCCCGCAAGTGCCGGGTTTTTAAGTGTAGCCTATCTTTTTTCTTGTTTTGTCAACGCTGTTAAGCACTGAAAAATGCAGTTAGTGCATTTCACAGCATTTTTAGAAAGTGTAGTGCCACAACAGACGTTATTTTTAATAACTACTACCCGAAAATATCTGAACCGGGACCTTATAAGTTAGAGATCAAAGATTCTATTTACCGGAGAGACAACAATTGGCAACAAGCTTGCAAATTTAATTTAATAAGTAATAAAATTCATACCTTTATGACTTAAAATAAATTAAACCTGCTTACGTAAAAACTGCAGCCTTCATGTTTAATCATACAACAATGATTTGGAAATTACAAAAGTATAAAAACTGACCTGGTACTGACTAAACAGAAGCTAACGATTAACGAAAAAAAACTGTTTAGCATTCAATGAATACAAATAAAAAGGAAAATTTATTATTAATAATCTTGGGAATTCTTCGGACATGTATAAACAAAACATTGATAATGTGTGCATTATATTCATATGCATTTTTTTATAATTTAAGTAAAAACCTCCTCTCACTTTTTAATAATAAATAATAATAATCTGCTCGTGCATACACAAACAGATTAACTATGGTGTTTTCCAAGATCTGGGATAATATAGTGTGAATATTTGAATTATTTATGTTTTGCCTTTTGCGCGTCATAATTATTAAATCGACTTATGTCAATTAGACATGTTATATAAAAAGATTCAATCATTTTTAAACAGGATGTTAATGATTATTTTTACGGATAAGCTGGCACATAAATCATTCACAAGATCACATTTAAACCAATCGGCAGTTTAGGTTTCAGTGTGCTAAACACTAGCAGGTAGAGATTAGACAAAGAACGTATGACTAAGAACCTTGCACGATAAAAAGGCTCGTGAGTCTTGCTTTGTCGTTGCTTTAGAACAGCTGTCCACGCATTGACACGTAGTATTTTAATATTTACTATGTTTAGGCAGTCGACAGATTTTGAATGTGTTTTCTTTGTATCATAGCTACAACTCCATCTATTTAGCGGTACAAAATGAGAAATTTGAGGTTTGACAAACAGCTCCCAATGGTCATAAATTGTCACTAAGTATTACGAATTGGTGATCCATACACCAAATTTCACAGCATGTTTAAAATATCAAGGAAATCGAAAAATTTATCAAATTAATTATACATGGCTCAATCAAAAACGATGCAATTGGTCACAAAATGGTCAATATTGGTCAATATGATTAAGGATTAAAGGAATTCTATATTAAATGACATTTAAGCAACATTTAATTTTGAGCTGCTCACAGAATTGTCTTGTCTGAATGTCTTCATTTAATACATAACTCCTTTAGTTTGCTGACCTATTAATTAATCATACTGACCAATGTTGACCAATGTTGACCAATTGCATCCTTTTGGATAAGCCATGTATGATTAATTTGAGGCGCTAAACATTTTTCGATGACCTTTAAATTTTAAACATGTTGTAAAAGTTGGTGTATGGATGACCAATTTGTAACACTTAGTGACCAGTTATGACCACCTCGTGACCACTTTGGACTATTTTTTTAAACCTCTAATTTCACATTTTAAATCTTTGGACAATCCACGAAGGCTGAAAGCCTAAATACTAACGTACCGTGGGTGTCTTAAGCAGGAGTAAGAGGAAGTTTGTGAACACGGGACTTAAAAACTTGAAGATTGGGGGGGAAGGAAAGACCTTCGCTGGCAGTAGGTTCCACAGTCTAGAAACTCTAGGGATTAAAGAACGAACGAAATGGGAAGTTCGGAGCCTGTCCAATTGGACCGTATAGGGATGCATACGTGCGGCACCACGAGTTTCTCTGTTGGGAGCTGCAAGAGGAGGGACTATACTGGATAATTCGTCGGAGCAGAAGCCGTAAAAGTATTTATAGAAGAGCGATAGATCTCCCACAGCTCGACGATGGGCAAGAGAAGGAAGTCTTTGAGTAAGTAAAGGATCATTAATACGAACAGCCCTTCTTTGAATGGCATCAAGAATGCTGAGGGTTGTAGGGGATGCCATTCCCCAGACATGAGAACAATATTCCAGAGAGGGTCGAATTTGGGGCACATACAAAGTGTATAAATTGGAAAGGGAAAAATACTTTTGGCTCGGAAAAGAAATCCAAGCTTTTTGACGCCGCGGTGGCTATAGATACAATGTGTTTATGCCAGTTAAGGTTATTTTCAAATGTGACGCCCACAAGGTTAAATGTGTCCCCGCTCTGCAAAACCTGGCCACTCATAAGCAAAGGGTGAGTGTTTGATGATTTTTTTCGCGACAAGGAACATGATTGTGTTTTGGATGCATTAAATTAAACAAGATTTTTGGCGCCCCAATCCAATATCAAATTGAGATCCTGTGAAAGAGATATCTGCATCGCCCTGCGTTTGCTTTCCAAGTCGAGTTAAGAGATTGGTTTGGGAACCTGAAAAGTGAAGTGAAGTGTACTATCGTCAGCATAACTATGAATGGGATTGGTTGTGGAAGAAAGAAGGTTTTTGTTCTACTAAGTAAATGGGGCTAAGCCTGCTAGTATTACGAATATTGTAAATAATGTTAGGGTTGGTGGAGGGAGAAGATAACCTAGGACAAGTAAATTTTGAAAAAATGTGTGTCCCTAAAAATAAAAATAGACTTGTTTTAGAATTTTTTTATGAGTTACGAATAACGGAATTATAGTGAGTAGTGGTTGGCTTGTTTTATTTGGAACGCACTGTATAAACATTCGTATATGTAAACAGATTTAATTTATTTTTAAATTTAATTAATTTAAATCTACCTGAGTATAGTTTAAGGAAACTTTGGTATAATTAAATTAACTTTATCTTAAGTAGTAAAATTTTCAACCTATTAATTATAATATGCCCGGACTTAATAACGACCTGTTAGTTTATTATTAATTATTTATATGATGGATTATTTTATTCGTTATGCAGATTAGTTAAGAACCTGCTAATTAGAAACAATAAGACGAATGTTAATTTATTTATTTTATTGCCGTGCGCATAAATGCATTAATCTCACTGCATTTTTAATGGGTAATAGTTAAAGTTGTGTTACAGAGTATTTTGAAATTAGTTGTGCTAATATAAAGAAAAAATCTAGTAATTTTAAGTACCTAACTACTAGTGTACCAAGGGTGTCGAGTTATTAGATGCTACGCAAAAAAACATTAAAAAAACGACTTTAAAAAAATAACTTACTAAAAAGTTAATAATAATAATAATAATAAAATAAGTCGAGTAATAACATATGTGCTAAACAACTTTATGTTAATAACTAAATAAACCAAAGGTGTTTATACTTTAATACCATATGTTGTTACCCGACTTCTTTTTTATTATTATTTTTATTTTATTTTGAGAGTTTTATTAATTTTTTTAGGTCGATTCATTTTTTTAACGTTTATCTATTTTACAATACTATTCAGAAAACGGGGTAAAGCTACTACGGACATTATTTTTTAAAATACCTACTACCAACTACTAGGGTCCGCGCGTTTAGTAAAGAGGCCACTGACGTCATCATTTTCTGCGCAAAATCTTCTCTTATTCCCTCAACCCGTATTTAAAATGTTATTTTTTTAAATCAAATCTTTAAAATGCCTACTTCCTAGGTAACGATACGAAGCACTTGAAACCGCGATTGAAAGAGAGAGTTACAGAGTTACCTAAAATTGTGTCCGCGGCTTGGGATCCAAGCCGGACTTTTGGGTTATAGATCAAAGATTCTGTTCTCTGCGCTACTGGGGACGAACGCTATCGTATTTTTAAATAAAGTTTAAGAAAGTAAAAATATGTAATAGCTGACATATTTAAAACAAAATATTTAACTAAAATCTGTTTATTTTCGTATATAATATCATAAGAGAGACAATTTGGCTGGCAAAAAATTTCGATTGTATGAAAGTCTGTTACTTGGCAATTTCGGAAATGACATTTATAACAATACCATGAGCCGTCAGGTGAGTGAAATTGATTAAATGTCATAAACAAAATTAACAAAAAGCAATAAACCTGAATAAAACAAGAGACATATTTTGGTAGTAGGTAGGAGTTTTGCCAGTAGAAAACAGGAGGCTGATATGACATTTTGCCAGTGTACAACAATCTAGTGAAATAGTCGATTAAAGAAAACACCTAGACCAAGGTCACTGACTTTTACACCAATAAAAAGTTTTTTTTTGTTACCATGGTTGCTAAGCCATTAAAATACATGTTTTGTTATTCTTACCGATTTTTAAACCAATGAAATACAGTTTTTGTTGTTGTTGTCATGGTTTCTGGCATCTGGAACCAATGGATTACATTTTTTGTTGTTTTTTAGGGTTACTGAAATTTTAGACCAATGGAATAAATTTTTGTTGTTGTTGTCGGGATTACTGACTTTTGAATTTATTAAATACACTTTTTGTCCAAGTGTCTTTCTATTTTTTTATTTTCTTTTTAGTTTCTTGGCTTTTAAAGAGTTAACTAACGATTTTTTGGGTTTTTATTTCTTTACTAAAGGGCCTTATTAAAGCCACGTTTCCAGCGCCGTAGCTACTATGGGGCTAGGTGGGAAGGTACCCACGGGACCTTAAGCTCAGGGAGGGTCCCTTGAGAGTGGCCTCGAACTAACTTTCATTTTGGTCTCAAAATAATTTGGGGTGGTCATTATGCAAAAATGTGTAAACAAAGTTGTTTTTATTACATAAGTACCTTTTTTTGTTCCTCCACATTTGCTTTTTTTGCCCCTGGGCTCTTGCTGGCCTAGCAATGCCACTGAACGTCAATATAATTTTATAAACTTTTTTAAAATTATTAGTATTTTCACCAGATTTATTTATTTATTTTTTGTAACCGAATATTCGATTAATTAATTACAAATTTTCAATTATGTGCCATAATTTAAAATAGGCAATTTTTTTCGGTAATCTTTATTCTTACATTTTTTTAATATTTAAATTTTAATTGCATACTATTTACATTTTAGATAATAAAAAAGTAAATTAAACAAAGGAACATAGTTTCACATAATTCTAAATGACCCTACCTGTACGTTACCGATCATAATTCCATGTTAATATAAACTATTAAGAAAATTATACCATTCAGGAACGTTACAAAACAAGTTAAATAGAATTAAATTAGTAAGAATGAAATATTGTATTGGATTTGTCATTAAGTATAGGTATGAGTAAAATACCATATGGTTTTGCAGGAAATTCTATACTATATTATTCAGCTCTTACGAATATGAATATGAAATTATTTTTTAAAATCTCTGTTGTGGATAAAATACACAACATGTATATTGGTATAATTTTTTAATGGTTTTTCTAATATTATAATAAAAATGGGTTTAAACCTCTTTTCAACCAACAAGGTATAAAAATATACACGTTGTGGCCCACACCTCTTAATTCTATTTTACTGTTGACCAATTTCTGTGACCTAATAACAAATCGTGACCACTTCGTGACCAATTGTAACATAAAACGACCTCCGAATGTTGATGTTGGGGTGCTAAATATATTTTTGTAGCAATTACCTTGACCTTGAAATTTTAAATAAATATTAAAAAAAACTTTTTTTTTTAAATTTTAACACCCCGTAGTTCAAAAACTAAGACGTTTAGAAAATATGTTTATATGAAGTTTTTTTCTTGTTTTTTGTTGTAGAATCGTTTGGTTAAGTTTGTCGGTTGAGTTACTGGACACCCTGTATAAATGTAGGTAATTTGATTGCTATTGATGAAAATTTTGATGTCTATTGGTGCCTAAACGGTAAGGTTTATCGACTTTATTAAAGAGTACCTTATTTTGTATTAAGTTTTTGATTGTCTATAAAACGGCGCCCTCAGCTTTGCGATATCTGTCTTAATAAAAAGTTATGATGTAAATAAATTTTAGGTTTTAGGTAAAGTGCCTTCTGGCGGTATTTAAAAATAGTACTTTTGTCTTAAAATTTTAGAATCTGCAAAGCTCGATTTGTGTGGCAAATATCAACTGGATTGGTTAAAAAATAAATGCAATATGGCGAAAAACCAAAATAAAAATTGAACTTTGACGGCTTGTAACTCGAAAACGATGACATTTGAAAAAAATTATATGAAGCTCTACCCATATTTTGTCAAGTAGAATCAACCCCTTAAGTTTCGTGATCGATTTTTGAATCACCCTGTATAAACCTTTCACAAAGTGCATACCAATGAACCCCAGTGGCTAATGACATTAGACATGGGATGGAATCAATGTCAGAAATGCAAATTATGCACAATATTCGTTTCTTTTCCATAATAATGGCATAAGCGTGCTACTTGATGCATGGTAATCTTTCTTTTGGTAAAAATGTTGCCATTGCCATCGAGACACATCCGGGAAGTAACGCGTTCATTCGTCCGTGAAGAGCTAATAGGCACTTTGCTGATGGATCAGTCTACTTGACTACTGAGTTGATTAAACATTTTTATAAGATTTTTTGAGATCTCAGGTGTGTGATAGAATTATATTGCCGTTCAACGAAAAAACACCGTTTGTGCATATAATAATCCATTCACATATAGTTCACACTGTATTTCTTAAAACAAATATCACATTTTTGTTTTTACTTTACAACAAATAAAGTTAGGCTTAAATTTTCATAAGGTTTATTTCCATATATTTGCTATTTTGTTGTGACAATCAGTAAGCTCAAGCTATTCACAACATTTGCAATGGTTTTTTAAAAGTAATCCAGCCTTACCGTAACTACCATATTAAAAATAACTTGACATGAACTGTCAAAAAATGGGGTCAGTGGTCAGAAATTAACAATGCGAAAATTCCAATTTTGATTTAAGTAAGTATTCTTCCATATACATTTTGGTTATACTAAACCATTTAAATGCAAATATCTGAAAAACGGTTGCTCGGAGCCATTCTTACAAAATATAACTTTTTATGTAAAAAATACTGGGAGGTTTATTGGTTTACTTAGATGGTACATACAGAATGGCACAAAAAGTTGGGGCGTTTCAGAGAAATTTAAACAATCCCCTTCAGTTTACACATAAAAATTAACACAACCCTACAAAAAATGAAAGTTCATACCCAAGAATCAGACATATGTATTCCTATGTAGTTTTCGACGCTGAATCCGAATCCGAGCTGGAAATGGCCCTTAACGTCTAGAATTGACCCCTGGGGCCTCTATAGACCCTGTAATACGATTTCCGGGATAACGCGGGGTCGAGGGTGCATTCTACAGCCAAAGCACAATTTGTGCTTGACAGATCTAAGGCTAACTAAAATTTCGCGTTTGGGACCGGAAATGACCCCTTAGGGGCCGGAAAATCGTGATTCAGACGTAGCAATCACAATAGTGATATTTACATGTACATTTAAATTCTGGACCTTACACTATGCGCGAAAAGTTTGTGGCCTGTTTAAATTTTCACTTTGGGACCGCGAAAATGACTCCTTTGGGGACGGAAAATTGTGTTTCAGACGTAGCGATCAGAACAGCGGGATTTTTTATACTTAAATTCTGGAACTCATGCTGTACTCGAAAAGTTTTTGGACAGCTGAAATTCCTAGTTTGTGACCCAAAAAATGTCACCCTGGGGCCGTAAAATCGTGTTTTAGACGTACGATCAATATGGTGAAATTTGTATATACTTCTAAACTCTGAAACACGTACTGTGGGTCATTTTTCGGCCCCAAACAAGGAATTTTAGGTGGCCAAGAACTTTTCTAGCACAGTATGAGCATCAGAATTTAGAAGTACAAAAATTCCCAGTGTTATGATCGCTACGTCTAAAACACGATTTTTTGGCCCCTAAGGGGTCATCTTCCCGGTCTCAGACTGGGAATTTTAAGAGGACATAAAATTTTTGGACATAGTGTAAGAACTAGAATTCAAATGTACATGAAAACATCACTGTTATGATTGTTACGTTTAAAACATGATTTTCTGACCCCTAAGGGGTCATTTCTGGTCACAAATGGGGAGATTATCTAGACATGTCAAGCACAAATCCGGCTTAGGCTGTAGAATGCACCCTCGACCCAGCGTTATCCCGGAACCGTATTTCAGGGCCTATAGAGACCCCTGGGGCCAATTTTAGACATGGAGAGCCATTTTTGAGTTCGGATTCGGATTCAGCGCCGAAAACTATATAGGAATACATATATCTGATTTTTGGGTATGGACTCCCATTTTTTTTTGTGGGGCTGTGTAATAGATCTGAATGGCTCATGTCAAGAAACTTCGAGATACCGAGTTATTGATAAAATTAAAGAAAAATCACTTCGACACCCTGTATTTTTAAAATTATAAACTTTTGGATTTAAGTATGTGGTATAACCAAGTAAAATGACTTTACTTGACGCGCGTTAACCCCACTTGCAACATCCTGCTTAACAATTTTAATTTAAAAATAACAGTTTTTGTTATCTTCTTATCACAAATTATAAGTGAAAATGAACTTTCAACGAGATAGGGAATAAATAGTTGTTTCATCTTGTGCGTACATACACGCTGAGTTATAAGTTTACTGATTACATCGCCATATTCATTTAAATTTTGTAAATTGCTTTTCGACTGAATATTAATGTTCTTATGCACAGTAGGATGTCTTTACGTTGCTCTATATTGGATACATTATTTATAATTTAACTTTGAAGTTTTCTTTTGTGGAAAACATAAGAAAGCAATATAAATTATCACCTGCTTATCAGAGGGCCTTAGCGTGAAAAGTATACGCGTTTCCGAAATGACGTTTTGTATACGAAATTTTAAATGTTATAAAATATAATAAACTCTTGAGGTTAAATTGAATTTATTTAAATGTCCTACATTATTTACTTCACTCTATCCGCGGTCTTCGAGTAGTGCGGTTCACGTTTACGTAGAAGTCTACATAGACTTTCCGGGTAGGCGGCTGAGGGCGTCGTACGAGCGTTGCTGTACCCTTGGGGATTGAGAAAAGATTCGCGCTAAATTGGGGCTTCTTTCTTCTGGGGCTAAGCGCTGTGAGTGAAGATTCCTAGAGCCTGAGGTTTTTACGTTTTGGTGTTGAACACATGGTGTCTTTGTATGGTCGAGGAGGTGCGCATGCCTTGCGGGAAAGCATCAGTGGTGAAAGTAACGGTTATGCGCGATACCAGTAGCAGCCCTTGGCTTGACAGCCACAATTTATGCATGTTCAGAAGTTAATTGCTGTTGTTGATTGTTAGAAGTGTTTCTTTTTCATATGCTAGGAAAATCTGGGAGTTTTGAGCTCGATTATACAGATTTTCTACGGACAAAGCCGGGAAAGCTTAAAGGCAATAGCTTATATGACCGGAACGGGAGAACTGACGCATTGACTTAGTATCAGAGCCATAAAACAAAGAGATAGAGATAATTAGATACATTATTTACTTGCTCAATAATGCCATAATTTATTTGCTTTCAAAGCCGATTCTTCACCTTGATAATTTTGAGACATATCACTAACTTTAAAAAGAATTAGAAACTTTGAATAATTAATATTAAAGGTAGCTCCGGTTAATTTTTATAATTAAAAATTTAATTATTTAGAACAAGAACGGAACTGGGTATAAGCAATATTTAAATTCCTCAGGAATTGAAAATGAAAATCAAGTTCTTGCAATTCATAGGTACTTTCTTTAGGATCAAGTTTTTGTCTAATGAAAGTACTTCTTAATGCTAGGCGTAGTAGTACCGGTAGGCTTACAAAAAGGAGACGACATGGTAAATAGGAAATGATTAATAAAATAATAAAAAGATTTAAAAATAAAGGACTTCAGTTGATAGATAGTAATGAAAGTAAATTTCTTTAATACAAGGAACAGTCAAAAAATATTAATTTAAGTTTTTTAGTCTTTCATCACTAGTGCTGTTTAACCGCGACTATTTCACTAGAGTGTTTTACATTGGCAAAATGTCATAGTAACCTTATGATTTCTACTAATTATTTCCCTTATTGAAAAATTAACCAATCAGAAACCACCATTTTTTGAATAAATTTTGGTTTAGATAAGTGATTAAACCACAACAGCGAATAAATTTCTGTAACTCAAACAGAAAAATCAAACTTTATTATCAGTAAAATTCTGTGTTGTTGGCTTTAATGTAAGTTTTTCAGGAAATAATCTAGCCGTATACCACTCGACCTACAAATTTAAATCGATTAAACTATCCAAATATTTTTTGCAAGGTTGGCTTTGCAAATAGTTTCATGGAAATAATTAAAAAAACCCTCGACGACTTCGCGGTCCCGAGTTTTTTAAAAATAAAAACCCTCGACTACTGCGAGGTCTTGTGTTATTAAATTATTGTACATTTAACTATTTTCCAAAAAAATCTTGCTCAAAATATGTTGGGTGGTTTAATCTAATAAATTTATAGGTCTTGTGATATAAAAATAAATAGTCCAATCAGACACCACCTTTTTTGAATAAATTTTGTTTAAATAAGTGATTAAATCACATGTACCACCCGATCTACAAATTTAAATTTATTAAACTATTCAAATATTTTTTGCAAGATTGGCTAGGCATAGTTTCATAAACAATAATTTTTAAAAAGCCTCGACCGCTTTGCGGTCTTGGGTTTTGATTTTAAAATGAAAACCATCGACCGCTGCGCTGTCTCGTGTTTTTCTTAAATTATTGTATATTCAACTATTTTTAAAGAATTTTAAATCATGCTCAAAATATGTTGGGTAGTTAAATCGATTGAATTTTTAGGTCTTGTTATATAATATAATATGATAAAACTCCTACCTCCTCATACCTTGAGAAAAACAACATAATGGAATTTCAGAGAGAAAATTTAGTTAGGTTAAAGTAAAAAAGGTAAAAAAACTATTGTGGATTTATATGCAAATTTAAGGTTGAAGACTGGCGTGTAATTCTCCTAAAATAGTCTTGTAAAATATTATTCGAGAAAAAAATTTCTAGGCAAAATGTTTCCGTTGTTTTATTCGAGTCAGTTGCTTTTTAATAATTATGTTTATGATATTTATTTAAAACTACTTGCCAGACGGCTCGTGGGTTTGTTGTAAATGTCATTTACACATAAAAGAAATTTCCAAGCAACAAATTTTCATATAATCTAAAAGTTTTGCCAGCAGAATGTTCTCTTATGATTGTTACATATATAGATAAAGAGACTAAAAATTTTATTATTTAAACAAAAAAAAAACATATTTAATTAATAACTGTTAACAAAATAATTTAAAAAATATATAACCGTCAAGATTTGGTCAATTAAACTATCCAAATATTTTTTTGCATGATTGTGCTTAGCAATTAGTTTCATACTTAGAGAATGATTTAAAAAGAAAACAATCAAATGCATTCGAACAATTTATTGTTTGTTAAAATAACGACTTAATAGAAAACTTCTAATTGTACACATGATATGGTTGAAGGAGTTTAAAATCATCGATGCCGACGATCACCAACATACTCGACGAAAGAACTTGACATGATGGAAAGAAATTTATTCGATAAGGTACGGATAGATGGTCTCTAGCGATAACTGAAACGTCGGATACATCAGTATGGTTTTAAAAAATGCTGGATAATTAGATGAAATGTTAATATTATGCGTGATTAAATAAAGGAATATGTGGATTTACAGGATGTGTCAATAAGCATTGAGTGATTTTATGTAGAGAAGGATATAAAGTAAAATTTAAAAAATTTCTGATGCACGTCATTAATGAGCTGAATCTGACGCTCAAGTACGTAAAATTACCAGAATAATATTTCGGAATAAAATATTAAAATTTGGCCTTTTAACTAGTGTACTGAGCACATATTGACGTCATTATTTAACGCATACAATTACAGAAAATTTTTCCTTCGGTTCACCCCGAAAAAATCATTTATTTCAAATTTTATTATCGTCGGTTTTTTTATCTTTCTGACATCGCACGAAGGCCTATGGCTAAATACCTAAGTACCGTGGGTGTCGGGTTATTAGATGTTTAACCCATCATTTCCCCTGTTCCGTCAACGTTGTCCAAGCACCGAAACATGCAGTTTTGCATTTCACAGCACCTTTTAGGCAACGCGGTAGTGCCACTACGGACGTTTAAATAACTACTAAAGGTTGATCAAATTGCGTCTTATCTTGCCTTTGCGACGTTGCCTTTCCTGGTTTAATTTTCTACTCAAATGTTCTGTCTCTGTCGCTTTGTTGATGTGTTTTCGTGTATTAGTATTTTTATTTTTTTTTTGTGATTTTGATCAGCATTAAATGATTTTAAAAACAAAAAAAAACGTCGTATTTGACTTTGCGAAGCGGACTTCTTTTCACTTCACTGGTCAGACAGATTTTCTGTGAAAATGCCAAAGCATTTAAATAGCCGATGATTCAGATAGCTAAATACTTATTTTGGATCCAATTATTTTTTAAATTATTTATATTACTTTGTATTGTAGTTAAAATAACTTTTTATATTAAACTCGATAATAAACTTGTTTGTTACAAAATATGATCCAACATTTTTAATGTGTTACCCTAAAAACACATAAAAGTAATTTAATTAGGGCATTGTAAATGTTTCTGACCAGTTTATTTGCATCTACTGATTTTATTCTGATGTCACATATTGTTATTCCAAAGATTAGCAATTTACTGCATTTTTCATAACTTAATAAATAAAAAATAAAACAAGTACAAGTATATTTGCAAATTGTAAGCAATATGCTATTTTGATTAATTTGCACTAATTAAAAAAAATCATATTTTTTGTATTATCATCACAATCTGGCAACCATGTCGCCACTTTACGTCACTCAAGGGGTATGAAGTGCATAGGAAATTATTTGGATCTACTGAAACCAGATTTTTATTTTAATATTGATGACTCTTTGTTATTACTTTTAAAAAATTGCCAAGAAACCTAAAGTTAAAAGCTTATATTAACCTTTTATTTTTCTTAAAAGTCTAGTGAACTCTGAACTAAAAAATACAGGGTATTCGTTTATATGTTGACCCATTTTGATCGCGAATAACTTTAGAACAAATAAAGTTATTTAAATGCGGGTTTCATGAAAGTTTTTTCTCACATTTTTACCATTTTTTTTGCTGTGCCATTCCATAACAATATAGGACAATTTTATTATTTTAAATGAAACACCTTGTATATTTTTCCATATTCCTGAAATTTAATATTTCTTCTTAAAAAAAACACGTCACTTTTTTTGTCGGACAAGTTTACCATAATACGCGAAAAGCGAATTGCGAAACGCGAATTTCATTCTCATTGGTCAGTTTCACCTAAAATTAAAGGCGGGTAATTCAAAATTAAGACAGTTTAAAGATATTGCGAATTCGCAAAATTTAAAATCTAGTGGGCGGGAAACTTAAGATCATTTCAATTTCTGGCGAATATTCGCGTGTGCACATGCGTAGAAACAAGAGGTTATTAGTCATATGTTATTTCAAAAATAATTTTGTTATTGTTATTTTTATGTCATTCTATTAGTTGTCTGGAACGTTATTTTTGTGTTCATTTTCTTAAGTATTTTGTGTTTTTGATTTGAATTTATATTAACTTTTTTAGCCCTTTTTATTTATAATAAATTTGCAGCGATTCTACGTCTTTGTTGCCAAATAAATGTGCTATATTCTTTATTCATCACAACATACAAATGTTATATTATTAAAAGGAAAACCTAAGAAAATCTCAAAAGAACCCAAGCGTAGCGTCACCACCGAAGTAAAAACAATATAGAAATTTGTAGGTTATGTTGTTGCCTAGAATTTCGGCGAATTTCGCAGCTGTATGAACATGACAAAAAACGCGAATTTTTTGGCCAAATATTCGCTTTCGCAATTCGCTTTTCGCGTCTGTATGAACGTTGATATTTGGCACACAAATCGAGCTTTGCAGATTCTAAAATTTTAAGACAAAAGTACTTTTTTAAATACCGCCAGAGGGCACTTTACTCTAAAACTTAAAATTTATTTACATCATAACTTTTTTATTTTGACAGATATTGCAAGCTAGCGCCATCTTATAGACACTAAAACTTAAAAATAGGGTGCTCTATATTAATGTCGATAAACCTCACCGTTTAGGTACCAATAGACATCAAAGTTTTCATCAATTTCCACACATACATACAGTGTCCAGTAACTCGACCAACAAACTTACGGGCAATTCTACAACAGAAAATTCGAAAAAACTTTATATAAACATATGTCCTAACGTCTTAGTTTTTGAACTATGATGTGAAAATATTAAAAAACTTTTTTATTTACTTACCACCTCGTAGTTCAAAAACTAAGACGTTTAGGGACATAAGTTTATATGAAGTTTTTTCATTATTTTTCTGCTTGTGGTGAATCGCCCCGTGAAGTTTGTCGGTTCAGTTACTGGACTACCCTGTATGCATGTAGGTAACTTGATTGAAATTGATGAAAACTTTTAATGTCTATTGGTGCCTGAAACGGTGAGGTTTACCGACTTTAATAAAGTACCTCATTTTTTAAGTTTTTGAATTGTCTACATAAAATGGCGCCCCCAGCTTTGCGATATCTGTCAAAATAAAAAAAGTTATGATGTAAATAAATTTTTAAGTTTTTTAGGTAAAAGAGATTGCCCTCTGGCGGCATTTAAAAAAGTACTTTTGTCCTAAAATTTTAGAATCTGCAAAGCTCGATTTGTGTGCCAAGTATCAACCAGATTGGTTAAAAAATAAATGCAATATGGCGAAAAAACCAAAATAAAAATTGAACTTTGACGGCTTGTAACTCGAAAACGAATGACCTTTAAAAAAATATATATATGAAGCTCTACCCTTATTTTGTCAAGTAGAATCACCGCCTTAAGCTTCGTGATCGACTTTTGAATCACCCTGTATTTAAAAGTTGCGGTACTTTGTACTAACTCAGTATAAAAAGTTAAGAGGCAACTAAAATGCTATTATAATAATTAAATACCCACAAAACAAAAATTATCTTAACAGTACCGACTAAGATTTCTTTATACACAATATCTCCTCTTAATCAGAGCACCTTCATTATTATTACCATAGCAAAACAAAGAAGTGAAGACAAAAAAGCTTTAATTCCTTCTATATACGCTTCATAAAGTAATCTAATTACTCGGTACACGCAAATAACTAATCTCGGCCTTATGAAACTTTTTCTCTCTTATTAATCTGCATTAATGTATTTAACTTCATTCAGGCTTGACCGTGATTTTTTTATTTGGCCATGGATAATAAATGAAATGAAGAAATTTCGATATTTAAATGTAAGTAAAGGGAAGTTATACAGGGTGTTTTAAACAACCTAACGAAAGCTCAAAGAATGATTCTTTATGTGGTGTTATTAAAAAAGAACCTATGTCCGAAGTTTCTTCGTTTCTGAGCCTCAGAATCTAAGGTGCAGTGTGTAAAGTGTACAATAGTTAATATTTTACAAATACCATTTAATTGATTTTTTGAAAGTTTGTACAGGTATTAAAAATAAAAAGTCGCTTATTTAACCCTAACAGAATTAATGTTTTTTGGTCTAGGGGCGCCTCAATGATCACCACAGCCAATATTATGGAAAAAAAATACGTCAATGACTTTTTGCAGTTTTATTTTGTTTTGGTCAGTTCTGGTTATGAAACTTTTTCTCTCTTATTAATCTGCATAATGTATTTAACTTCATTCAGGCTTGACCGTGATTTTTTATTTGGCCATGGATAATAAATGAAATGAAGAAATTTCGATATTTAAATGTAAGTAAAGGGAAGTTATACAGGGTGTTTTAAGCAACCTAATGAAAGCTCAGAGATTCTTTATGTGGTGTTATTAAGAAAAGGACATATGTCCGAAGTTGCTTTGTTTCTGAGCCTCTGAATCTAAGGTGCAGTGTGTGAAGTGTACAATAGTTAATATTTTACAAATACCTTTTAATTGATTTTTTTGAAAGTTTGTACAGGTATATAAAATAATAAGGCGCTTATTTAACCCTAACAGAATTAATTTTTTTTGATCTAGGTGCGCCTCAATGATCACCACAGCTAATATTATTAAAAAAACGTCAATTACTTTTTGCAGTTTTATTTTGTTTTGGTTAGTTCTGGTTATGAAACTTTTTCTCTCTTAATAATCTGCATTAATGTATTTACCTTCATTCAGGCTTGACCGTGATTTTTTTTTGGCCATGGATAATAAATTAAATGAAGAAATTTCGATATTTAAATGTTAGTAAAGGGAAGGTATACAGGGTGTTTTTAAACAACCTATTGAAAGCTCAGAGAATGATTCTTTATGTGGTGTTATTAAAAAAGGACATATGTCCGAAGTTGCTTCGTTTCTGAGCCTCAGAATCTAAGGTGCAGTGTGTGAAGTGTACCTGTTAATATTTTACAAATACCTTTTAATTGATTATTTGGAAAGTTTATACAGGTGTATAAAATAATAAGGCGTTTATTTAACCCTAACAAAATTATTTTTTTAGTCTAGGGGCGCCTCAATGATCACCACAGCCAATATTCTTGAAAAAAAAATATGTCAATGACGTTTTTGCAGATTTATTTTGTTTTCCGATTAAACAACTAAAATACAACTATTTGGTATATTGTTTTTTTAACTATCTAGCTTCGCTTTCGAGTAAATTTTATCAAAGGGTGGTTATTTAAATTTATCGCATTAAAGTATAGAGAAATTGCTGATAGTATATTAAGAGTTATATCAGTTAGGATTTTGCCTAAACTGCAAGATTTTTTTTATGAAACTTATATTATGGGGGCGACATAAAAATTTCTTAATAACTACATCTTAATGATCTAATTATTTGATGTCTATTAATCTGTTTTTCTCATTAAAAGAAAATGGTGCAGAATTCTATTTTATTGTTTTGTTTTGGCAAATTCCCTAAGCTATAAAAAAGTAAAGAAAACTATATATGCAATTTTTTGCTATTTTGTAGCAAATTTAATGTTGATTAAGGCTATAATACTTAGAATTGCAATTATTTGCAACACTTCTAAAAATAGATCGTTTCTATTCTGCAAGAATTATCCATGCTGTTTTAAAGCTTGGGTTTTTTTCAATAGGGGAAAAAAGTTGTAAAGTCCGCGCGTTTAGTAAAGAGGCCACCGACGTCATTACTATATACGCGAAATCTTCTGTATTACTCTTTCAATGGCGGTTTCGAGGGCTTCGTATCGTTACCTAGGAAGTAGGCATTTTAAAGATTTGATTTAAACAAATAAATAACATTTTAAATACGGGATGAGGGAATAAGAGGAGATTTTGCGCAGAAACTGATAACGTCGGTGGCCTCTTTACTAAACGCGCGGACCCTAATAACACTAATTATAATTATAAATGTTTTTAACATCCAAAATCTTGATGCTCCAAAAGTAATTAGTACAACCCGTTTATTATAACTATTTTTTACAGTTTTTGCATATAGTAAGTATAAATACTACCTGAAGTCCAAATATAAAGTTAAACCCCTTAACTTCTTTCTTTTTAATTCTATAAAATTAACAAAAATATTAGCTGATTGGGGTTATTCTGTAGTTTTTAAATCCATTATTCAATTTTTATTATCTCTTAAGATATACAGGGTAGGACAAAAATATGATATTTTCAAATGCAACACCCTGTATACTTCATGACCATTATAAAGATCGTTCGAAGAGCTTTACAAAAATACCACATCTGATCTTTATTAGTTTTGGATATTATATTAATTTTGTCCAACAGTCCTATTAGCTCTCTGCACTGTGCAACGTGTATAAGAGCTCTTCTACAAGGTGGGCCCTTAACTGTATGAGCAGTTTCAATGTTCAATAAAACAAACTTAACAAAACTTACACATATTTCATGGATATTCTTTAAACTACTAATGATGTATATTTTTATGACCTAAACATTATATTGTCCAAGTGACGTCCCTCACGTTGCTGACATTGTTAATCCGGAGTTGCATATTTTTAAAAACGTGGCGTCAAGTTGCTCGCGGAGTGACGTTTATTTCCCGCACATTGTTTTGTTAAAGCTGGTTTAATGTGGTTGGATTATATTTATAGATCCTTGATTTTAAGCAACCCCACAAAAAATAATCATTTAGAGTAGGATCCGGGCTCCGAGGGGGCCACTGAATATCACCCCTTCTTGGAATGAGTCTTCCAGGAAACATTTCTTTCAACAAATGTATGGATACTGTGGCAGTGTAGCAGGTGTTTCCATCTGATTAAAACCAGGTTGTGGAGTTATGTGCTTTAAATTGTTGAAGTCCTGGGCCTAAAAATTCCTGTAGCATCACACAATAGTTATCAGCTCTTACCGTCACGGCAAATCCTCTTTCATTTTCGATAAAAAAAATGGACCAATAATTCCACTTGCAGATATTACAGTCCACATAAAAAGCTAAAAATAATGAAGAGAACGTTGATGTTTCTGTCGGGGATTATCCACTGACCAAAATAGCAAATAAACGCGAGCAACTTGTCGCCAAATTTTTCAAAATATGCAACTTCGGTTTAAGAATATCAGCAACATGAGGGACGTCACTTGGACAACATAATTTTTAGGTCATAAAAATTTACATTTTTATAATGTTTGTTTTATTGGATACTGAAACTGCTCATGCAGTTGAGGCCCACCCTGTATATTAAAACTTTTTCTAAAGGTATGTTTTTATAACTTACTCAGTATGCCTCCCAATAAATATCACAATCACACCAGACTTAACAAAATTACACCTATTTACTCTACCGTGCGCATACCTAATACATATCAAATTTTTTCGAAAAACTCGCAACGTTGAATATGAATCCACAGCAGGCGATAAAGTAGCTCGCTGTAATACCGGTAAATGCGAAATAGTTTACTTTAAATGGAAATATGACCATTAAGGAAGTCTTCGCACCATTATGTTTTGGACGTTTGCTTAGTTATGGATTTTATTGTGCAAATGGATATATTTAATGGATAATACGTATGTCTGTGCAATTCAAAGATACCGTACCTAGTGTGCAATTGAGTATGATCAAGGTAGATGCCGAACATAATAACTAATGATTTCCCGATTGTTGTTAGCTAACAACCAAAGCAGAGTCACGTGTTCAAGATATTTCTGGAACTGCAAGAAAACACGCTTAAAGTCGATCAAATTGGTCGCCTATAAGCGAGGTGTCCGAACGTGTCGAATTCTACCAAAATTTTAAAAAGTCGTACATAACCCTTTTTTCTTTTGTTTAGATAGTACTTCAACCACATAGGGTTATTTGCACGTAAACAAAAAATTTAGTCGTCTGTTCACATCACATGTTCGTTGTACTACTCTATGATTTATATTGAGTTAATTAGCTCACAGTCTTTTATAAAATTTAATGTATCTCTTAAATTGTTATTAAGAATGTCCTGAAGGGAGTCTTTAAGGTTATTTTTCTGTCTTTCTCGCGCGTGCTTTGGACACTCCACTAAAATATGTTTAATGGTTAGAGGCACTGTACACAATTCACAGAAAGGACGGTTGTCTTTTGTTAGAAGGTAACTATGAGTTAGTTTAGTATGCCCTATCCGCAGTCGATTAATTAACACTTGTTCTTTTCGGTTTAACTCTAAATTGCACTGCCACGGTTTCACGCTTGTTTTACACTCCCGCAAATGTGTTGTTGCACTATTCCATTCTTCTTGCCAAAAACCAAGTTATTTGATCTTTTATGAAATTTTTAAAGTCTTCTGCTACTGTGTTTGGTACGTAGATAGAATTTGCGTTTTCGGTAGCGGTCCGAGCCGCTTTATCCGCTTGTTCGTTTTCATCTATTCCGATGTGTGATGGGACCCAAATAAACATTACTTCTTTATGTTGATTTTTAATGTTGGCAAGAGCTCTGTATATTCTTTGTACCACGGGGTGCTTTGAATAAGCATTTTGAATAGCAGTGATGGAGCTTAGAGAATCGAAGATAATTATTGAGAAGTGACTGTCACTTTTTTCTACAAACAACAAGGCTTGAAAAATGGCATATAGTTCTGGTGTATAGACGCTTGTATATAAATTTAGGTTTTCGTTAGTTTGTTATGATTTATATATTTATTTGGTTGTTTTTGTGTTATAAGAATGCAAAGATTTATTTTAATATTTTTTACAATGATAGAAAAATATAATGTGACCTTGATTTTGCAAAGATTCACAATTGTAAAAAGCTAATTTGTAATTGTAATTGTAATTTTTAGTTTAGATAAATTTAATCACATATTTTTGCTTTATTAATTTAAAATATTTAAAGTGAGGAACATTGACAGCTATTTATTTAAAAAAATGTTAAGTTAATCTTCATAAAAAATTAATTTCATAAATGGAGGGAGTATTCGATAGACATAATAATTGCTAATGCCATAGTGCAAAATTACCTCTAAGAGTAACAGAATAAAATTATATAGAAAACGATTTAAAACCCAACCCATTTTTGTTCCGTGTTAAAAACAATAATTAAAAGCTCAATTGCTCAATAATGATATTTCGTAAATAAAATTCGCAATAGCGGTTATGTGTATCCTTTTTCATCTTGCACACTTAAACAGGAAAGTAATACTCATAGACATTTTACGAACATTTCCGATGTTTAGTCTATTGTGACACAGAGTACCAAGAAGTGCAATTATCGACTTCTCGAGTAGAAATCTACGATAGAAAGCGAGGTGTAGAATTCTATAGAGCACGGAGTCCCGCTGCAGAACTTATTTTGGAAACTTCAGGTCATCTAACGAAAAAAGCTCTGGCACGTCATTTCTTAATTTTAGGGGAAACATCTTCTACCTGCTTTCACCCCGTGAACTGCAACCGTTTAGCAGGGGTGAGACTCACCTCCAAAATCTTGAAAGAAAAGTGGGTTCGAGTGATTTATTTTGAAGGTCTCTTGACTCTGATTACAACTGCCAAGTCTCTGCTATTATTTCCGTTCTTATGACAGCTTGTCAAAATTTTAATTTTTATTTTTTTAATGTATAATATTAAATAACCTGTAAGGGTAAGTTACTTTAAACTCAAAGAATATAATAAGGGTTAAACGATCCTTAAAATACAAAATAATGTACCACTCGACCCCTCTTTTCATTTAGGATGTTGGGAGTGAGTCTCACCCCTGCTAGAGGGTTGCAGTTAAGGGGTTAAAGGTAGCAAAAAATGGTTTCCTCATGTGGCGCTATTGTCTTTATTATTATATTATATTATATTGTATTATATTATATTATATTATATTATATTATATTATATTATATTATATTATATTATATTATATTATATTATATTATATTATATTATATTATAATTTACGGTTTTGATTTTATATTTATAACATACCTGCGTTAACCTTAACGCAATGAAGACCAGCATCAAATATTATTTAAAGGTCCTACTGAATAAAATTTAAGCTTATAACAGTTATAACGTATACGTTATCTTGATCTATTGCAATAACTCTCTCATAGCAACGAGGTAATTAGAGATAAGACTCTTTTCACAGCATGCGCTGCTAATTTATACGAGGAAATTTTCAATAATGACGTTAACAGATTTGTAACTAATTTAATGCTAGTTTAACCTACGCTACGTATTGTTAGCGATTGTGTTGTTAAATTGTTTTACACACAATTTTTATGAAAGTTACAAAAGCATTCACAAAAGATTAATAGGGATAATGTAAGTTGGATATTAGATATTGTCGAGAAGAAGTTATAAAAAAATAAATAATTTTAATTAATCCGTTAGGTTTAGAAGCGTTATTCTGAGGGCTTTTTGTTTTTTTTGGTACCATAATACAAAAAGGGGGGCAATCTTGGCAAAGTATATCATATTAAGTTGGAAGAGGGCCTTATTTTGGAGATGAGGACCTTTTTTTTGCTTGTCGAAAATTTGTTTCAAAAAGAATTTAATTTACTAAAAAGGGGCCCCAACTTTGCTTTTCGCCCCGGGCCCCGATGCTTCTAGAGTTTAAAGCAAGGGAAGGTTTTACGAAAAAATCTCTGTTTTAAAGAGTTAAAAAGAAGAGTTCCTACTTTCCATGGTTTTTACAATAAAGACTCTCTTTACTGACGGGTTTCAGCTGCTTCACAGGAACTTATCAAAGTTGTAAACAACACAAAACGTCGACTAGAGTCTTCTTATATAACAAACTATCGTTTTTCTATAGTAAGATGTAAATTTCATCGTTTATGTCGTACTGATAAGGGTTAAGGATAATTAAACATTTTATCAAGATACGTAAAGCAAATAAAAATAATTCCCTACAATCGAAATAACAACAAAAAAATCTCCGATTTTGAAAGTTAGAACAGTATCATTCCATTTAAAAATAAAGTTGCTAGTGCTCCCTTGGCACTAGACCACGTGACCAAAATTATTTTTTATGTCAAAAACTAATTTAAGTAATACCTTTTTACCTAATAGTCCAAGAGCCCGTGAGGGTCAGACCTTCGCCATTTTGTAAAAGCTAAAAGTTTGTCCGTACATGCTTCCAACATAGGTAGAAGGGAGTGACAGTGAAGGTTATGGACAATACCAGTAGCAGTTCTTGGATTGACAGCCGACAATTTATGCATTGCATCGATTGTAGAATTATTTTTGTTTTCTTTTTGGAATTTCTGGGAGCCACGAGCTCGATTATCTAGATTTTTCGCCGACGAAGCCCTGGAAAGCATAGTCCGGAAGGGGAGAGCTGGTGGATTGGACCTGAAGGGACCAAAACCAAGAAAAAAATAGAATGGAATAAAAAGTGTGCCCCTCACGAGCTTTTACTCTATAAATTTTACCCGATCCTAAGATCTTGTCTCGCTTAAAAGATAAGGGGGACTTCTAAACACCCTACTTTATGTTCAAATTGGAGCTAAACTTGTGTTAAATTTGGAAATCAAAGGACCTTAAAAACGAGATGCAATATAGACCCCTTTTGCACCATTTTACCCAAATTTGACTTAATTTCGATACATTTTCCGTTCCAAAAGATAAAGAAAGTGGGAACTCTATTAAAATTCTTACTGTATGCATAGGCGTAAAGTTATTTTTTGCATTGATTATATTTCGGCACGAACTGGTTTTTATTATTTTCTGAATCTTCATATGCACTTTCCACTATATGTCAATGCGACATAAAATACCTTTAATGGATTTTTAATAGGGAGAAGGGCCCTATTGAAAATCCAATAATTGAAATATTTATAACTTACTTACACCATGATTTAAACAATCTGTAATGAAAGAGATATATCTCGACGCGTTCGGTGATGTTATTAATCAGAATGTCGATGTAAATTGACCATGCGGAACTGGATCGAAATTTACTGGGGCAAAATATCGAAACGACTATTCAAAGAAGGAATCGCCTACAGTCCTTCAGATGTGTGCCGCTTTGACTATGCCGCGGTCAAATGCTTTTTCTACATGTAAATTGATACTTAATTATAGAAATTACGTTTTTGATAAGTTAAACTTAAATATGTGTTATACGGTGTGTTTCAAAAGTAAACGAAATTTTTGTTAACGTTTTTCTTTTCAAATAATAGAGACATTTTGCACCTCTTAAAATAACAGACGTTTTTTGGCCTCCTTATGGTTATCGATATTAAACATAACGATTACGGCATCAGTTTTAGACAGAGATTTTGCAGCCTCTTTTAGAAATATATCTTGCGTCTGCGCTTTCGACACATAACCTTATTTTTGCCTGTGATTCACCCATTTTAAAGTTAACTAAAAATCAGTATTTACTTTTATTCTTCATAAGATATAAATTCATATTTAAATATATGCAAACACTTCTGTTGATTTCGTTTTTTAAAGTTGATGCAAACAATACACTATAAGCAAAACACAAAAAGTAAGGTTAGGTTTGGTAGTAGAATAAAACGCAAGTGTGCCAGATTGTAACATCTAAATTAATTACTGATTAAGAATATCCGTAAAAGTGCAAGTCCGTTTTAATTTCTTAACACTATTTGATTTTTATTACTGCTATAGATTTTTCGCTAATTAGAGCCTAGGTATAAATGATATTTTAATTAATACGGCATTAAAATTTTAACCTATTTAATAATTGATATTAAAATTTCGACAATCCGGCAACCACGCAGTTTAACAATAACGATAACGATAAGCTCTTCGGTATTCATCCGTAATTAAAGGAGTCCGGTATGGTTAATAACGATAACGGATCATGTTTGCGTTACTGTGCAGTCTCAGAATAACGTTAACCACAACGGAATTGTAAAATAAGGGGTGCAAAATGTCTCTAATATTAAAAAGATCTGGGTTTGGAACTGAGACGACCCGTGGTTTACCTAACAGGGAGGGCTCAACATACAAAAACAAAAAAATAATTTATAATTTCACGGTCTTGGGCTAAACGTAATGTTTTTCTTATTTTTAACGAATTGCACTATTTATTTTAATTGCAACAAAATGGTCTTGCAAACTTTAGTAAGATTCCAAATTTTCAAAACTTAAACTTCTCAATTTGCCGAGATATGACAACTCCGCATTTTCATTAAAACCTAAGTATATGTACTTATTATTAGTTACGTATTAATAATATCCAGACCTATACAATTTGTAAAAGGGGGTTATTTGAAACAGTTGTAATAGGTAAAGGGTTTTGATTTATACAGCGTGTCTGCTTAAGTTCGCACCCTATGGAAAACTTTTTATTATTAGATTTACGAAAAAAGTTATTTTTATAAAAAGTTCTGAATAGTTTAAAACCTAAAATACAATCATTAGATATTAGTATTTTGCAGTGGAATACGAGGTATGTCAAATAATATGAGTTTTGCTCGAGAGGAAAGTACCTTTACTTTTCATAATATCGTAAGTTTTTATATAGATAAGATGTTTGAGAGGACTCTTTGTTTGACCTCCGAACAGTGCGGACGTGCGTAGAGGACTACAAAGTTCTTCCCGGAGTGGCGGCTAGAGCTGTCGTACGAGCGTTTTTACCTTCGGGGATCAAGGAAAGATTCACGCTAAATTGACGGCATCTTTCTTCTAAATCTAAGCGCTGTGAGCGAAGATTCCTATACGCTGATGGTATCCTGTTTGGTGGTGAACACGAGGTATTTCTCAAATGGCGGGAAATAGATGGGCGTGCCATGGGAACTGTCAGTAGTGAAAGTGAAGGTTATACGTAACACCAGTAGCAGATCTTGGTTTGACAGTCGACAATTTATTCATTGCATCGAACGTTGAATTATTTGTTTTCTTTTGGAATTTCTGGGAGCTACGAGGTCGATTATCCATATTTTTCGCCGACGAAGCCCTGGAAAGCATTGTCCGGAAGGGGGAGAGTGGTGGATTGGACCTGAAGGGACCAAAACCAAGAAAAAACATAGAAATAGAAATAGAAGATGTTTGAGAGTTTCTGTGAGTTTTCGCTGTTTTGACAGATTTTTTTTAAATATTACATTTTGAAATAAGTCTGAACTAATGTATAAACTTACATTTTTTACCAAAAAGGCATTAAAAATGAAGGAAAATATGTTTGTTTTTTTTTAAATAAACAAGTTTGCATATTTGAATGTTATTTTTATTCCTAAACATCTTTTCTTTATAAAAATTGTTGATATATTTAGGTACTTTCCTCTTGAGCAAAATTAACATTTTTTGACATACCTCGTATACTACTGCAATATTCTAATATCTGATAATTATATTTTAAGTACCATGCAAAACTTTTTTTTAATAACTTTTTTTGTAAAATTAATAATAATGAAGTTTTTGGATGGTGCGAACTTAAGTAGACACGAAGTATTTTGTCGCCCACTTTTAACTATAAACAAGAAGGATAGAAAAAAATACGTCCTGTATAAGAGTGTAATACTTTTTCATGAATTATTGTTTGAGCATAAAAAAAACAAATGAACATCAAAAAGTCAATATAAATGGAGGGGTAAACTTTTTTAAACTGGAAGGCCCTGTATATTATGTCACTATTAAAAAAATCTTTTAAAAACCTTTAAAAAAAAATATTACTTTTGATCCATCTATCTTTAATTGTTTTTGAGATATGACAAAATAGAAAAATAGTAGCGGCACTTTGCCACTCATCATCGCTAAGGTGAGGCTCTACCCAGATTTAAATGGCCATATTTTCGAAACAATTAAAGATAAATAATAAATCAAATGTGGTACCCTTTTTAAAGCTTTTTAAAAGACCTTTCTAATAGTGACATTATATACAGGGTGTCCCATTTAAAAACGTATACCCCTTCATTTTTTAATGTTACACTGGGTGGCAAAATATAAATAAAAACCCTGTATATCTTGATGGTTTTAACCACAAATTGATTGAAGATTTTACAACTAAACTTTCAGAGTAGTATATTAATTTAGAGCTATTAATTTTAACGAAAAATACAGTTGAAAGTTCTTAACAGACCGTGTGATACAATTACTAAAAGTCCCATTTATCTTCCAAATTGTTTCTGAGCATGTACTTATACAGAGGCTGTCAATAGGTAACATTATTTATACCCCCTTCGAACGGTTTTTAATGATATATTATCCTTTGCAGCTTCTGCATGGTGTCAAACGCCTTATTTATGGCGATGAATATGGCAAGAAAACGAAATAAGGGATAATTATGAAAAATTTCAAGTTGATGTATTGGATTTCTCGGTGGTTTTAAATGCTGCCTTTTTATTAATTGCGGTATTAAAAGGTGGAATCCCAAGAGTCACCATTGGGTTGTGTAATTTGAAGCACTTTAATGCACCGTTTTGAAATTACTAACTAATACTAAAAACTTTCAAACATATCTGGAAATGGCCGAAAACTTGTGATTTTTAAATTTTTTTAGACACTTCTTATTCAATACTAGAGGGCAGCTGTACATTTTTAAAGCGACCTTTTGTCTTCAACAAACATTTTTTTTATCCTGTCCCTGTATTCGATAAGGCTGTTTAAGGGAAATCTTTATGGTAACAAGCTTATTTTAAAAAAATTAACCGCCCTGAACCTCAAAGACAGGATTTCAGATGCAGTTGAACTTGTCTTCTTAAATCTCCTAAGGTTTTACACCCTATAAGATCAGCATCTCATTCTGAAACATCTCATATAGTTAAGAACTGACCATACAGAAAGTAACTGTTTTAAATACACATATCTCAGAAACAAATGCTTAAGTCAACTTTTAATAGATATACCATTTTGACCTGACAACGTCTTAGAATTCATTCTTCATTCATTCAAAAAAACATGACTCATGCGGCGTTACCTCGCGCGTTCCATTTAAGGCTTGAAGTACAAGCGAGAGCGCGGAATAAGCGACAAAGAGACACAATCTCTGCGTCGTTCGACATCTGTTTCTCTCCTACTTGAGTGAGCGTGCAGTGAAAAGTGAATGTGGTGGCAATTGTTTATAGCAACGATAATTGCGGCGATAAAGGTAATGATTCTTTCGACGTTGTCACGTTCCACTATCGTCAGTAAACCGACTTTGCAGACAACCGATTTTTTTCTTTTAGATGAAAGATGTTAAAGAATAAAAATTTTCATCTAAAAGTTAAATACGGGATGGCTTAAAAAAGTATTTGGTTTTACATATGTAAAAAATATCTCAGGTGGCGCCTGTTAGAGTTTACAATGCAACTGAGACTAGATTCTAATTGTTTACACCAAAGAAACCCAAATATTATGAAAATACACTAATTAATAACAAAATTCATATTAAAAACTAAATTGAAATTAATTTTTTTACACTCTGTATTTCCAAAATCATCCACTTTTGGACATGGGTAGAATGGGTTAGATCGCCATTTTTTCGCGTCAGGAAGTATATAAAAAACAAAGGCAAACTTCGCGTTTTAAATTTGTAGCCATCTTTTACGTCCTAAGAAATCGCCATTAGAATGTGCTTTTCATTTTTTAATAGTGTTCAAATAAAAATATTGTAAAAGAAAACAAAACTAAATTACAATCTATTTGGTTTTTTTCCGAAACTTTTCTTTTGACTTTGAATGGTTTATAAAAGGACCTTGAATAAAAAAACTTTTTCCAATTTGACGCACTTTGTATACTAGACACTTGCAAGAATTCTAATAAATGCATTTTAAAGTATATTACATTACAAGTGTGAAAAATGACAAATTTCACACGAGTGCGACAAACCCACGAGTGTAAGAAAGTCATTTTCACACGAGTACTGTCACTATTTTTCCTACGACCACAAATTATTCACCAAAAAAAATAAATTAAAGTTTGTCTGTTTAGAAAAAATAAAAAACAATTGAGAACTTTGCAACACTAGGGTGATATTTACTTTGAAACACTAGTGTGATATGTACTTTTCCTCACTGCTATATTATACTGTTTTGACAATATTTTTATATCGAAAATCACCTACCTAGAAGCATTATATAACTTTTATCATTTTGGAATTTAAAAAGGCTCTCAATTAATAAAAATTGTATGGTTTTCTTAGGTAATAACGGTAATAGTTTAATACGGTTTTCTGCTATTATAAGGGTTTTTAAAAAATTATCGATACTTACATATTTTAGACACTCTTCTAAATAAAACGTAAGTGGCGCATATTCAAAATATTTCGTTTTTTTTTAAATATCAGTAAACAAACTTACGGGAACGGGGAGTGAAAAGGGGTGCTGGGTGGGGTAAAAGTTGTAAAACAAGTTAATGAAACTGAACATCACATGTAAAATTAAGTAAAAATTACAGTTTTTCCTCATATTTTTAAGAAAAAATATAAAAAATATGAAAACTATAAATGCATAACCCAAAGTCCTAAAAGTAAGAAAAAAACGACTACCAAACGTCAGTTACCATGCAAAATATGGAAAGCATTTGGCAACGGCGGAAGGGTCTGATTTTATTTATGAATGGATAAAAGAAAGTGAATTCATAAAGTGTGTATTAGCCTTAGGTTTAATTAGGGATTAAAAAAAGATTTAACTAGTTTTTTGAGTACACGAAGAAAGAGAGAAAGGAATTTGATCTATAGGTTTTTTTCTCTGGCGCTTTAGGTCGAACGGTCAAGCGGCAAGGCTGCCTCTATAAAGTGCGTGCTCAAAGATAGAAGGGAGATTTTTAATTTGATCTACTTACCTGACAACACTGTGCCACTGAGCGAGCAGTCAGTGAAAGTTGTTTTTTGTGGTTATGTCTATTTTTGTTTATGTTTTTATTTTTTCGGAAATTTTATATTTGGAACAAAACTTATACTGTGTAGTAACTTAACGTCAATAAGATGATTTTCGCTAATTTGGGTTCTACTGTTTAAGGTAAGTAAAAAGTTTTTTACTGTCACTACAATAAATATGTCACTTGCAAATCCAATAGCAGTTTTTAGAATGACATCATAATATGTATCACACGAGTGTTGTAAAGTACTTTGCAACACTAGTTCTGTAAAGTACTTTGCAACACTAGTGTGATATAACGCATTTTCTATGCATGAAACCAGTGTGCTATTTGTTATTTTCACAAGTGGTCGTAGGAAAATTAAATATTTGACTACCATGTAGATACAGACGTTTTAGGTAGATTATGTGAAATATTATTCGAGTACCAATAAAAATTATTACGTCTCCAACCAACAATTTTAAACCCATTGGTATCCTTTCGTGAGCCCATTAAGCTTTTTTACGTTCTTCCAAGTCATTAATAAATATTTCTCGTGATAACCTTGATGTACAGGTGCTGTACCATTACCTTCTTACCATCATTTTCAAGAAGTGAAGCAAATCGAGAACATGCGGTACCTTTTTCTTTCACCTCATCGGTCGACCCGGTGAAAGAAATTTTATGTACACGAATTTGAATCATCGATAAAATTTAACCGAGAATTTTTGCAAAAAAGACTTCATTAATTTTTTTAAATTAGGATCATGTTTCTCTTTCTAACATATTATAAAATAATTGCTTTTAACATTGATCCTTATGGGAAATCGCAGATTTTATTTTACTTCACAAAAACTGATGTTCAGATTTCAATGAAAGTTGTATCAACGGAAGAAAAAACAATTCTGAACATATTGGCTGATTAAAATTTGGCCTTTAGGGCTTGTGATAGGAGTAATTAATAAATAATTAAGAAAAATATGCTATGTGATTGACATGTGGCAACGCCGCCGAAAGATTAGGCTGCGCCCGAAAAGTTTATAGAATACGGTATATGTGACATAAAAAAATTGATGCCAGTACAATACGTTTTCCGGTTATAAGATCCAATGAGTGATAATAAATATCCGCAATAATTAGAAAACATGTTTTTTCCAAGTGTTTTTAAATGAACGATTCGGCGACAATAGTCCGATGAATCAATATTTACGTTAGTTGACAGAAACTTTCCATGTTTATCGTTAAATTTATTTGCTACTTGACTTTTTTTACAAATTTGTTATAATTTTTGACTGTTTGCCGTTTTAATGAAATATATTTTTTGGTGATATGATGAGGGTGGTTAAGAGATTTTATTAGTAAATAAACATAAAAATTTAAAACCTAAATCTTGCTTAAAGATTGCTTACTGCAGTAGATTTTTGCGTATGATTTCTATGTTTTTACGCAGCGTTGCCAAATATAAATACAACGGTAGTCAAATTACCTTAAGCATTCATTTGACTCTTGTTGTATACCTTAAGTTAAATTTGCGAAAAGTCTCCAATACAAAGAGTAAAGATCACGAATAAATAAAGTAAAATGTTAGCCACCATCTAAGGCGGCTTTGAAATTTATGAATGGATCGCAGTCTTGCTTCGGTACACATCGTGGTTTTGGAATACTCAACAAAGATTGTTACATGAACAAATATAACCAAGAAGTCGATTTATTTTTGTATGACATAAAATATTGAAAATCCGTGGTGGTATTTGCGGACTTTTCTTATTTTTAGATTTCTTTTTACCTGAAAACTTGTTATATATTATACTAGCTATAATACCCGGCTTCGCTCGAGAGTTGATATGAGACCCAAATAACCGTTGTTCTGAATGAAGTTTAAATACTCGACAACAGATGGCGCCACTACACTTAATTTCCAAGGGTTGGAAGAGTCTTTATATCTTTAAAAATACCCCCTTTAGGGTAAAACGGGAACTTTCTTGTTCGAGGGGGATAAAGGGCTATCACACTATATAAGTCCCTTTATCGTATCGGGACTCCTTTTTAAGTTTTATCGGCACGCACATTTTATCAACTTAGTTTTATTATATGTAATGATAATGATAATGATGTATATATATATACAACTTTTTTGGTCCAGGTTTAAAAAAAAATTAATGATATTTTTTGAGCTTTAAACTGTCTGACAGAAAAATTTTTTTTGTTTAGTTTATGCTTATAGTAGATAAAATTTAGATCAAATACGATTTACGACTCCATAATAGATTATTTAAAAATAATAGTTATTTAAAGTATTTCTGCTGGTTGTCCGAGAGACACATTTTCTCACATTACCTATATGTTATGTTATTTATCTCAACCTGTATAAAGCTATTGTTGCAATTGATGAATAGGGACAAAGAGTAACCTTATGAAACACGTCCCTTTGACTTACTCAAAGAACTATTTTAAAACTAATCAACTGCAAAAATAGTAACAATAATTATTAGTTAGAGTTTTTAAAATTTGAGATGAATAAAGTAGTGATGAATCAAACACCTAATTTTTAAATATTTTTTGTCTTTTACCAGAGACAGAGTAATTCCGCGCTTGGACAAATAAAAGCTGATTGACTCAGATACACTCTTGTAGACAGTCCCTATCTTATTTTTTTATTAAAAAGGTAATTAAAATTTTGCTTTCTTTAGGGTTAATAAGTTTTTTTCTTAAGGTTTCGAATTTTCAACTTACAATACGATAAAACAGTGTAATTTGTCTGAAATCTCACATAATACTAGATTTTAACCTATTTAAACTTTTCATACCATCCTATTTAATGATCCGATCTCTAACTTTTTATAGAAGAGCTTTCCAATTGTGTCTAAACAATAAACTACTGACGCGACTGTGGGTGTTTCCCAATAACAAACCACGTGATATCTTAACATTTAAATCAATACCAATCCATCATACATTGTGGATCATACATCACTCCTGTAAACCACCTCATTTGGTTTCTTTAATATGATTCGGTTTTTTAACCCTAATTGGTTGTGAAAATATAAATGTACAGAAACGTACTAGAACGAATCTTTATAATTTATAAATTAATTAGGGGAGAAAGGCGTGTTTATCTTCCGTTCTTTTGGTCGTAGGTATACAAAGAGAGCAAAGTTTTGTTTTAATATGATATTGCAGAAAAAATTGTAATTTTAAGTGCCCAAAGCGATACTTTTTTTTAAGAATAGGAAGTTTGACAGCACGAGCCGAGCGCTAGTGCGGAAACCCTATGATTTAAAACAAAACTCTTTATTTATGTGTTGCATACGATATTTTTTCTACCACAGTATTAAAACTTCCCAAATTAACATTTTATACTTATTTTATTATTTTATACTTATAAGGTAATTTTAATTTTTGTAGCACGGCCATTATATATCTTTTTTTATATCTTTTTAATGGTTAAATTTATTGAAAAAGTATGGAAACTCTTTTTGTATAGTGTTAAATTTTCTACGAAACACTTTTAAGAGTTTTGTTGTATGATTGACAAATGGTAATATATAAAATATTTTGTATAAGACTAAGAAAAATATGCAAAAATGTAATGAGGCGAGTCTTGCTATTAAAATTTCCAGCTCGTCGTTGCCAAGCGTTTTTGGAAGGTGCCTAGAAACCAATCTTTTAGTGTCAGAAATACAAAAAACAAATAGTTAAATTTTTTGACCGACCCAAATGCTGCTTCTGTTTTCTGAATTTCAAATATATTTTTAGATTTAAAAAATTACTACTTACTCCAATCCTGAAAAAAATAATAAAATATGTAGGATTCTATCAAATTAATGATATATTTCTTGTTAAATGATTTTAATATTGCTGACGTTTCACCCACACAAAGCACGCGATTTGACCGCAGTTTAGAATAAGTACAGCTTTAAGTTATCATGATTAATATCATTGGAAACAGTACTTTCATCAAAATCATTTTTTAAGGAAACATCCTACACAACTTGAGGTCAATAAATGGTATGAAAAATACGTGGTTTTATTATTATCAGATTTCTATCTAAATCAAATAAAATGCTTACTTTTTAAGTAATTATTTACAGAAAAATATTACACAGTTTTATAAATTATACATACGTTTATAATACTGAGACACAATCGCCAAAAAATGTTTTAATTGATGCAAAATTATTATAAGTAGGGTAACTTAGACATACAGGGTGGCCCAATTGTCGGAAAAAGTCCAATATTTCTGTTCTTTAACGAGATATGAAAAAAAGTTGTATACAAAAGTTGTAGGGTTTTTAAAGATGCATGCCATAAAATAATTTTGATGTATACAGAGTGGTCCAAAAAAAGTTATGGCCAAGAAGTCAGTTTTTTCAAATTGTAACCCCTATGTTTGTTTACAGAATTGGATTCAGCGTAAAATTTTGCATAAAGTGCGTTAATTAATTTTGGCACTCGTGGCGATGTTGCCACGCTATTTATAATTTACTGAAACTTTTGTAAAAACATGTTAGCAGAAAATTAGGCAAAAGCGGAAATAAATTAGTTATTAATAATATTTAGCTTGGTGATTTAACACACTAAGGGCCACAAAATAAATTCTTGTAAGAAAATTTACTAGTTATACAGGGTATTTCTTATAGCATGGCCAATATCTCATAATTAAAAATGCTAAATTTCAACTTTTTTAAATGGAACCCTGTTTATTGGGCCATTTATTATTTTTTTATGAATAAACATATGGCATTTGGTTTGGCCAAAAATGTAATTTTTGCTCAGGAGTAAAGTACCTGTATTTTTGCCAATATCGCAAATTGTTATAAAGAAAATACGTTCAAAATTAAAAATTACTTCCAAATATGCAGCTTTGTTCATTTTCAAAAAAAAAAATTGTTGATTTCTTTATCTGCCAAAATCGAGAAAATTTAATTTTATACATTAGTGCATTGTACATTCTTTTTGTTTTAATAACAATGAATTTAAAAAGTTTATTTAAAACTGTCCTATGACATTTATAATGATGAAATAAAGTGCCCTAATGTACAAATCTAAATTTTCACCATGTTTTTGGAAATGAACAAAATTGCATATTTGGAAGGAATTTTGAATTCTAAACATTTTTCTTTATAACAATTTGCAATATTAACAAAAATACAGGTACTTTACTCTTGAGCAAAAATTACATTTTTGACCAAACCTCGTACATGACTGACACAATTTGATATCGGATGATTGCATTTTAGGTTCTGGACCATGCAAAACTTTTTATAAAGAATAACTTTTTTTCGTAAAATTATTATTAAAAAGTTTTTCATATACCGCAAACTTACGTAGACACACGTATGTATTTCCGATCTGCAACTATGCTTTATTAAAAGATGAACCCTGGAGAAAGGCAACTAATTATAAGTAATAAACCAAAGATTTATTGAGATAAGAAATATTAAAAGTTTCTTTAATTATTTTCTTTAAAACAAAAAAATATATATATATTTTAGGCCCCTATTTTACTATGGTAGTTTAATAAGGCCCATAAAATAGTTATTTTTGTACCAAGGGCGTAAAATAGCATTTTTACGCCCGCGGCTAAAAGTTGTGCGCGTAATAGTGCTTTACGTCCCAGTGGTGCAAACAATATTTTTTGTACGACTGAAATTAATATACAAGCATTCTCTGTAGTTGGTTTTCTAATTTGAATTATGAGCCAAAATAATTCAGAAATAGAAGAAGCTGCAGAGAAAGTCTGCCCAGAGTTGTTACCAGAAAAGTCAAGACTAATTCATAAAAATCCATACGGTGATTTCTTGAGATGATGCGAATTACGAATGGTTTATTTCATAACAAAAAGTGCATTGCTCGTAAATGCGGGCGTTTTTGATACTGTTTTGCCCTAGGGCGTAAAAGTACAATTTTACGCTCTTAAATGGGGGCATAAAATTGTATTTTACGCCCGGTCGTACAAAAACGAGTTTTTAATACTTTTTATAGTTGGTTTCATATTTATTTTTGTAATTTTATTTATATTTTATTTTCACAATAAATAAGCAATCTTTAATGTAAACAAAATTTTGCCTAACTTTCTTAAATCATACGAGATTTGTGTTTACATTTAACGTTAGGTAGTCCTTATATGCCGCAAGTACCTTACTTACCTTTTTAATTAAGAGGAATGCAATTATTTAATAATTATCGAACTTAAAAAAATTAACGGTAAATTTTTAAGATGTTCCATCAATAGTACCAGGTACTACTGACAATGTAGCTTGCAAATAAATAGATAGTCTACATGGCCGATAGCCCAAAAGAAATTTTAATTACTTTCAGAATAGACATTGTTGTTTATTCAATGCCCAGAAGCAAGTTGGTTTATACACTACAGACTTGTTGAAGGTGTAGGCAAATAATTAATTTTTAATTTCGTATATTAAAGAAAGCTGGGGTAAATGTTGATTTCTATTAAAAAAAAACATGGTGATAGTTGAATATATTGAAATGTTAAAAGTAAAATTATGAAGGTGCATTTTTTATTTAGGTTAAGCGAAAATATTAATTTTACTTATATTATAGACTTAGATGCAATAATATTGTTTACTAATTGTAAATATGTATTTTTTAATTTATATTTTATCTCATAAACTATAAGCTTCTCGTCAATAAATAATTTATATACACTCCTGGACAAAAAAACTGAACAAACAGAATTTTGATCAAATCCAATTATAAATACCTTTTTAGTTCTTTGACCGATTTTAATTATCTTCCGGTTCAGTTCTAGCTCCTTCCGTCAAAAATTATTATATAATATAGGGATTGCAAAGTGTCAAGTTATCAAAACAATTAAATTTTTGATAATAAAAAAATATTAGTTTGTTTAGATTGTTTTGTAGTTTTCATACAGCTATCGGATTTTTGTTATTCCTTAAGATATGCAGACCAGGCCCCGAACCAGAAGAGGTCGTATACATTCTTAATATTTAACTGGTTGGGGGGCGATGCCCAACTCCACACACCAAGCAGGTAAAGGGAAAAATTATAGCCCAAGTCGGCACATATTTAGGCAGGTTCTCTGTTCTACATAGCTTAACTCGGCACAGAAATTGTATGTTGTTTGTATCTAGGTATGTCTGATAAAACAGTTTTATATTTAATTAAATTCTTTAATTGAATCCATAACTAATATACACTTACGAATGGTTAGTACTAGTAGGCAACGCTTTTTTAAAAATTCCTTAATTAAATCCAAGACTAATACACACTTTCGAATTGTTAGTTCTGCTAAGCAACGTCTTTATTTTAATTCCCTAATTAAACCCAAGACTAATATACACTTACGAATGGTTAGTTCTGGTAAGCAACACCTTTTTTTAATTCCTCAATTAAACTCAAGACTAATATACACTTACGAATGGTTAGTTCTGGTAAGCAACACCTTTTTTAAATTCCTTAATTAAATCCAAGACTAATACACACTTACGAATGGTTAGTTTTGGTAAGCAACGCCTTTTTTAAATTCCTTAATTAAACCCAAGACTAATACCGTTGTGTGAGACTCATACAACGCTAATACACACCTTATATACATATATGTCTTTTATTATCTGTGAGTTCTGTGTGCCAAGTTGGGTCATTATAAATGGTCCAGCAAGGTGTCATAAAATTGACCCTAATAAAGTGCGCCGAGATATGATACACCCGGTTGGGGTTCGCAAGTCTGCGGTTTCGTAGGACACGGTAAAGTGTGTTTCGGCGCCTTGGTCTTTGCGGGACCTCAGCGTCGATACATTTTACACTGTTTGACCGTCTTCTGTTAGGCTAATCACTAAATGTCTGACCAAACTTTATAAATTATTTTTTGGTTTGACCTGGATTCGAATCAAGTCTGGGTCAATTGTGCGCCCACCGACCCAGCACTTTAACGCACAGGCCATCACCCGATTTTGTGTGTAATAAGTTTTTCTTTTGTCAGTTTAGTGTGAACTTAACCTAACACGTGTAATAGACAACCATCTTACCTGTTGGCCAGTTGGTTTTATCCAGTGCCATAAAACGCAAATACACACAAAACCATCTTACCAGTTATTCAACCAATCATCACACCTTTTTATGATCATGCTGATCAAAACTAACGATCACCTTACTCCGTGAGCAGTATACAATCTAAAAATGCCCAGAAGCAGCTATTTTGATTTCTTAAGAAGGTTGTTTGTATGCCCACGTTCAGGATCTTATCTAAAATTGATTTTGCTCGTCGATAGAAACTCATAAACATCGTGAAGAATAGAGTGTATTTTGAAAAGAAAAGAAGAATAGAAGTTCCTACTTTGATAATTAGAACAATGAGGCACGGTTAAAAAATTGAGGCTATAGAAAAAATCATAATGGTGTATGGTATGTCGAATGTTATTTATTATGGTATGGAAGATGGTATCTTGATGTGGAGTAGCTTTGTTTCAAAAACTAAATTGAGTATTATACGGCATTGTATTTATTCCTGATATAGGTTCTACAGGGTGATTAAAAACGAATTACGAAACTTTTACACATGATACAGTAATGGTAGAGCTTTTCTTTCATAATGTATTAGGTTTTCGAGTTACAACCCTTCAAAGTTAAATTTTTCGATGCTTGCTTCTTAAATTGTTTTCTTCTTTCCGATATGACTTATATTTGGAATTTAATTGTAATCCATCATTTTAGTAATAATGCAATACAAATATATATATATATATATATATATATATATATATATATATATATATATATATATATATATATATATATATATATATAAAGGGTAGTCGTTGCTGACTAGTTTAGAAACGAACTAGTGAAGAGTTTTCTTACAATTGCTGCAATCCCCAATATTTCCTAGTTCGTTTTGGTTTTTTCTAAATAACTTTTAATTGGCTTATTAGAAAATAAAGAAATTTACTGGGTGAGCCTATCTTATGAAAGTCTTCAAAATAGTTTTATACAATTTTGGTGCAAAATCAATAGGGGTATCAAAATTTACATGGACGGACAACAGAACAACAAAATAACTTTGAATATACAAATTTACAAAAGTTGGTCGCTAATACTAACTAACCCTGTATGTAGCTGTTAATTTCTTAAGTAGAATAAATAATGCACCATACTGTTGACAACACTCGTATATTATTTCATCTGACATTCATCCGGTTAGCTGTTCTAGATTCTTCAGAAGTATAATTTTCTTCAGTGGTAGCCGAAGGCCATTGAAGGTTGTTCGAATATTACCGATACTTTAACTTACTGTCTAATTTCAGTTCAATTTTTGATCCCATTTTGCATAATACATATTTAAAGACCTTATTATTAAAGTATATATTTTAGACCATTGAAACGGTTTTGCCGTAAGGAAGTTGTAATTTTATTTTATTTTTTTAATTTTACTTATAATAAACTATATTCTGGGACTGACTTTAAAATTACACCAGCACACAAAAAAAAGTTTTTGTGCACCGGACGCGACCTATCTACGAGTATGTTTTTCGAAAACCGGTGATGGCTTAGCGTGTAAGGCGTTAAGTCATTGAGCGCACAACCGACGTGAGGTGGGTTCGAATCCTGCTGAGGCCAAATACTTATTTATAAGTTAGTCGGAAATTTAGTGGTTAGTTCAATACCAGACGGACAAAGTGCAAAATGTATCGACGCTGAAGGCCACCAAAGGACCAGGGCGCCGGAGCACACTTTGCCGTGTCATGCGCAACCGTAGACATGCGGACCCCACGCAGTTGGTAGGTTCAGTAGTGTCCCCTGGGTGGGGACGAGGTTTTAAGTTGTCGCTCATAGGACCTTGGTTCGGAACCCACGTTAAGCTGTAGGTCCCGTCTGGCTGACATCACCCAGACGTAAAAGAAAGGGCGCACAATAAGCCGAGTGGCTTCAGTGCATGAGTTATCCCAGCCCTATTCTAATCTAATCTATTCTAATGTTTTTCGACCCTCTGAATCCGAATTTCAAGTCAGTTTAGGCCGTACGGGTCCCAATTTCGAATAAATTTCAAAAAACTTAAGAAATGGTGCAAATTTTATCTAATTCCTACCGTTTCTTGCAATTTATATAAAATTGGGACCCGTACGGCCTAAACTGACTTAAAATTTGGATTTAGCGAGTCAAAAAGCATGCCTGTAGATTGGTCGCGTCCGCTGTACAAAATTTTTTTTTTTGTGTTGTGTGTTGTGTTAGTTTAGGACGTACACCGGCAAATTTTAAGTAAACAAAAAAACTTTCACCAATTTTTACGATTTTTTGCAATTAATCCGAAATTGGGACCCGTACGGCCTAAACTGATGTGAAATTCAGATTCAGAAGGTCGAAAAACAAAACATACCCGTAGATAGGTCGCGTCCGGTGCATATCAAACTTTTTTTTGTGTGCCGGTGTAATAAATTCTAAAGTATTATTAAATGAAATAATAGGAAAACTAGGTCAAAAGTCAATGATAATTATTTTTTTGAAAGCTAATGACCTCTGCAGTCATGTCCCACTCGTGCAAGTTTATTTAGATTTTAAATAATTATTGTCTAAGAAAAAACAATGTTTTTTTCTCCCTACACAAAAGTATTAGGTTTCAAACCTAATATTTCTATTTTCTTGAATTCAACTTTTTTCTGATTTTTCATTCGCTTTTTTAGTGTCATACGCCATTTTAAAGGGAAAGAAACAATACTTTTAACTGTACTAAAAAAATAAATTACCGTCATAAGACAAAAAAGGTTGATAATGGTATCTCAAAATAGAACCGTCGAAATTTAACAACAAATGCTGACAAAACCAAACACCAAAAAAAAAAAATTTATTAAAAATATATATTTTTTTTTATTTTTTTTAATATCTTTAAAACAAAATAATTTTGATCAAAACTGAATTGAATTTTTAATAGCATGGCCTACAACTTTCGCCATTTAACAATATTTCTCTCTTTTATAGCTTCCAAGATCTCAATACATTTCCCAACAATATCAGACACAAGAGCGTACGGAGGTTTTTATTATTATTTTTTTAAATTTAAAATGTTAGACATGGGACCTACCCCAAAAATACAGGGTGACAAGTAACTCAACCGACAAAGTTTAAGGGCTAATTCCACAATAAAAAGTAAAAAAGAACTTTTTATAAACATGTCCTAAACGTCTTTGTTTTGGTTAGTTGAAAATTCTATTGACAGATCTCAAATTTTGCAAAATTATTTATATTTCTTTGAAAAGTATAGCCCCTGGATTTTTTATCCCACATTTTTTATGCAAAACTTTGATGTTGCCTTTTATTATTAGAAAAAGCCAATATTTTTGCGAAATTTCTAACTTAACAATTAAATATGGTTAAATTCACGAAAATAATAAAGAGGATTCAATTTCAAAACTTATATATTCTCTCTAAACCAAAAAACAACATTTGTTTGCAAGTTGCCATCCTCGTGCACTCGTATAATTGTTGTCTTGCAACGTTGCCAAATGTTTGGGAAAATGTAATTATTTACGACTCCATTTTCACGAAAACGATTAATTATTGGACATAATTTAATATTAAGTGTTTTGATTAGAATAATGCAAGCAATCACCTCTTAAGGTAACACACATTATTTACTTAATACCCTGTATATTTGGTGTGAGACCCATGTCTTCCATTACAAATAAAAAAAATGAAATTCCTCGGTGCGGTATTGTAATCGGAAATACTGTATAGGATTTAAACAAAATATTAAATTAAAAAAACTGTATAGGCATAAATTTTACCCAACCCTAAAACTACCATCCGAGTTAAAGGTGCGGATCATATTTATTTCCCTCTAAATGTATAGTAATAATGTATAATAATCGGTGTGTTATTAAGGAAAAAACATCAGTTTCCAAAGTTTATGGGTACTATCTACATTATGCATCACCTATTAATTCTAAATGATACGCCTTAAAGGGAAAGTACCTTGAAAGTATTCTCTGCATTAGTCGCTATATAACTTGATATGAAAGTAAACAAGAGAAAAAGGTTCTTTACTTTTGCTCTTTTATACTAAACACAAATTATTTAAAAATCCTGTGGAAAGTAACCTGTTACATAGATAAGACATTCTTCCTATAAAATATACATACAGCATTATTTAATATGACTGGAAAGTCAATAGAATAACACTAAAATAATATAATACGTGCTGAAAAGATGTAAATTGATACCTATATAACCATTTTCATTTTTGTACTTTATCCAAACTATCATGCACGTTATTTTAGTTGAGGAGTAAAACTACAATTTTATTTTTCTACTACTGTATAAATAAGAAAACTTTGTGGTCCTAGCAACGCGAATGATAACGAAAGAGAACCTTCGTGTTACCTGGTTGCTAAGCGTTGCTAGCTACGAAAGTAATATTTTCAGCGCCTGGACAAAAAGTAAGAGTAAAAAAAAAGAAAATATGCTTGTGGGAAATATTAGGATTTATTTATAAAAAGTAACTAATTTATGACAAAATATTTTAAAAAACTAGGTTAGGTATTGACATTAAAAGTAATTGTGCAATTTGAGCAATTAGCAAAAGAAATTGGAGGAATAATACTTGAATTAACAGTTTTTAAATTTGTTGTTGGGGTATCGTTATCACCTTTAACTACGTTAATATTCATATTTTTCACTGTTACTTCATTAGAGGAAATATTGGTAAGAATTTCGTGTAAAATCTTCTTTGAAATTTCCACCTTATTACTATAGGATTCAGCAATATATCCCTCCGCAACAGAAGAAGACTTTCAACCTCCATGCCTTTTTAAGTCCAAAATATCGACATCCGAAGCATTGGCAAGGAACGTAGTTGACGTTCTTCTAAAAGAATGGCCAGTGTATCTACTGATGTCTTCAAGCTTCAAAAACTTCGCAATTTCTTTAGGTACATTTGAAATAGTGTGCTTTCCAGTTACTTGATTAACACATTTACCTCTTTCATAACGATACAATAAGCGCTCATCTAGAGCATTCCTTGGTCTCAGCTTAATATATTCCTGTAGAAATCTAACATAAGGAACTGAGCCTTCATCGTTGGTTACTACAAAGTTTCTTTTAACTTTATTTTTAGACTTCACTATTTTTACTATAGCCACGTCATTTCTTATTTCTACATCACTTAGCTTCATTCTGTATATTTCGTCTGTCCGGCATGCCCCAGCCACTCCCATAATGGCTATTACTTTCATTGCTAAGTAACTTTGATCAGGCGCGTTAAGTAAAAACATATATGATTTCTTTTTTTTAAAATTTGTGACTTTTTTGCCTCATAACCATCGTTTTTCCTTTTAATAAAAGCAACTAGTTTCTTGAACTCCAAAATATCTTGATTTGTGTTTACGGAAATTGTTAACTTGAGCATGGAATATACAGACCAGAGGGTTGGTGGTGATAAAGACTCGGATTTTTCTTGAAAATACGCCAACATCGGCTTCGCCTCGGCCATTTAAAAACCACCTCACACCAAAAAGTAAACTTTCGCATCTTGTAATGTAAATAACTATTTTTTTAAACCTAAAAAGTAAGAACAGGACCCTGCACACCAAATAAACAGGGTGAGTTTTTTCTATGTTTGGTAAAAGGATCTTGAAAACCGCTGCAGCTACAGAGATGGTTAAATGGGGAAAGAACTGTAGTTTTTAAAACTTAGTTCAAACCACTTTCTGTTTCCTCCAGAAAATTATGGCTTGCTAGATATTAAAAAAAAAACGTTTTTCCACAAATTTCTTAGTTAATATTTAAAATAGAAAAAAGTGTAAGTAGAAAACTTATAGATAAATAATTTCTTAATAAAAAGGTAAAATCTGATATTTAATGTCGTACTCCGTTTTTGAGCTACGACACAAACCTGCATTTTTAAATGAAAACCAGAGTGTCTCTATGGCATTTTTAAAAAGCCTTTTTATAAAGATGTATACCAAGATATACGTAGTTTAAATAAAATAATTAATAGTTTAAAAACTAAAAAAAAACACGCTTTATATGCAACCGAACTAAAATTAGAAACAATTTTTCATTAAAAAAGGAAGCTATTTCATAGTAAAAGCGTGGGGTGCATTTTACTATTTTTCATAACTTTTCCATCATAGATATTTGCAAATATAATAATAATTATAACATTTACTATTTATCACCCCACGCTTTTTTACTATGAAATGACAATATTTTTTAATGAAAAATTATTTTCTAATTTTTAGTTCAAGGTATATAAAAGCGTGTTTTAGTTTTTAAACTATTAATTATTTTTCATTTTTTAGTTTCTGCTACTCTTGACAAAAATGGCGAAAAAATTTTTTAATGAACAAGTGGCAAATTTCCTAAAATTTTTCCCAACAGATTGCAACTCACTAAAAAATTTCTTCTTCATTAAGTGAGCAAAGTTTGAAATTTGCCAACAGATGGCAATCCAGGCAATGTTTGGATCAAGTTGCCAATATATTGCAACTCACTAAAAATTTCTTCTTCATTTAATGTGCAAAAGTTTGAAATGTTGCCAACAGATGGCAACCTAGGTGTTGTTTTTATATTTTTATAATATAAAGGAAAAATTTTGTCCTGGCGATCCAAAAAGAATGTTAATTTTTATTAATTGCACATTATGTATTATGTATACATTACACATAATGTAATTTTTATTATGGAATCCTTGAACTAATGGTGCAACTAACCCTATATTTTTATTGTTCATAAAAATTGAACACCCATGGTGCAACTAACCAAATTGTGTGTAAAAACTAAAAAATTTCTTCTTCATTTAATAGCAAAGTTTGAAATGTTGCCAACAGATGGCATCCTAGGTGTTGTTTTTATAATATAATGGAATTTTTTTTTCCTTGGCGGTTCAAAAAAAAAGATAACGGATACTGTTTTTAAATTATTGCATCTTAAAATCTCTGACGTCAGCAATTATTTAGGAATCTTGCGCAACGCGTTGTTTAGGGCGTGGCTCTACTATCTGTCAAACCATAAGTGTCATCTGTCAAATGTCAAATGTCACCTGTCACCTGTCATATGTCAAAAATCACGTGACTTAAAAAATGGACGCCACGCATAGGATACTTGCGCTAACGGTCATAAATTGATCTGCGCAAACGCGAAAATCCCAGGGTCGTACCGTTCGGGCACTATCGACAAAAATCGTAATTTAACCCTGATCGACTCATCATGGGCGAGCGGTTTAAATTTTTTAACTTAGTATTACGTCATACCTATCGAATAGCCACCGAAACGTCGTTTCATTGACTAGCCATTTTTGTTGTTTTTTGGGGGTTTTTATTTTATTTTGTTTCAGGCGACCGGCCAGTCTATATAGGCGTCAACAGTGTGTCTAGAAATAGGTCAGCTCGTAGACCCTGACATTAGCAATTAGAAACGATCAGAACGGTCACCGCTATAGCTTATAATCGGTCATTATAGCCTTCTTATTGAACTAAGAATGATGGAACTTCGGACACACAACGCCTATACGTTATAATCTTAAATAATTATTGTTACGTGAAATGAGTCTTACAAGCATATAAGAGTTAGAATATTCATTGAAAAGGCTGTCAAATACACTTTTTTATTTTTCTGTGGTGTCCGAGATATCAATGGTAAAAGTAGAAATCAAAGCAGCCAGAAAACGATTTCCAAATCTAAATTATTAATAATTTTAAATAATTTTTATGGTTTATGACCAAAATAAGAAATAAAAAGTTAGTATTATTACAAGAAATATTTCCTCCTTCTTTTTAAATCCACTTAGCAAGAAAATTACACCTGTTCTTTATCATTATTACCACGCGCTCCTACCATTAGTTTTACACGATTTTTTTCTCAGTAGTGCGCTCCCAATGCGGCACAATTTTCTTAGGCGTTTTTTCGCGGTATTACACACATTAGCGCGCAATAAAGATGCTGATGATAATATAATTATAGCGTAAAATACAATAATACGCGGCGTAAAAGAGCCTTTTCAACCGCGTTAGTGTGTAATTTTACTTCCTTCACCTTCGGCATTTCAAGACTATTTGTTTGCATTTGTATCTAGTAGATAATGCGCTTCAAGTTGTTAGGAGAGTTATTTTGTTAAAATAATAATAGGAATTGATTAGGTGTAGGTTGGCAATGTTTGTTTTTTTCTTTACAGTTTGAAATTATTTTTTTTCCTACGACCACTTGTGAAAATAGCAAAATAGCACACTGATTTCATGCATAGAAAATGCGTTATATCACACTAGTGTTACAAAGTACTTACAGCACTAGTGTTGCAAAGTACTTTACAACACTGGTGTGATACATATTATGATGTCATTCTAAAACTGCTATTGGTTTTGCAAATGACATATTTATTGTAGTGACAGAAAAAAAAAAATTATTAACCTAAACGGTAGAACCCAAATTAGCGAAAATCATCTTATTTTATATTTATTAAAATTTACAAAAAAATAAAACATAAAGAAAAATAGACATAACCACAAAACAACTTTCACTGACTGGCACAGTGTTGTCAGGTAAGTAGATCAAATTAAAATCTCCCCTTCTACCTTTTGAGCACGTACTTTATAGAGGCAGCCTTGCCGCTTGACCGTTCGACCTAAAGCGCCAGAGAAAAAAAAAGTCTATAGATCAAATTTCTTCCTCTCTTTCTTCTTCGTGTACTCAAACAACTAGTTAAATCTTTTTTAATCCCTAATTAAACCTAAGGCTAATTACACACTTTATGAATCCACTTCTTTATCCATTCATACGTTTGGTAGTCGTTTTTTCCTTACTTTTAGGACTTTAGGTTATGCATTTACAATTTTCATATTTTATATTTTTTCTTAAAAATATGAGGAAAACTGTTATTTTTACTTAAATTTTATATGTGATGTTCAGTTTCATTAACTCGTTTTACCAATTTTACCCCACCCAGCATCCCTTTTCACTCCCGGTCCCGTAAGTTTATTTACTGATATTTTTAAAAACGGAAAAACCACGATTTATTTAGAAGAGTGTCTAAAATATAAGAATCGATAATTTTTAAAAACACTTATAATAGCAGAAAACCGTATTAAACTATTAGCGTTATTACCTAACAAACCATACAATTTTTATTAAGTGAGTGCCTTTTTAAATTCCAAAATGATAAAAGTTATATAATGCTTCTAGGTAGGTGATTTTCGATGTCAAAATATTGTCAAAACAGTATAATATAGCAGTGAGGAAAAGTATATATAACACTAGTGTTGCAAAGCAAATATCACCCTAGTGTTGCAAAGTTCTCAATTGTTTTTTATTTTTCTGAACAGACAAACTTTAATTTATTTATTATTTTTGGTGAATAATTTGTGGTCGTAGGAAAAATAGTGTATATCTTTCGTGTGAAAAATGACTTACACTCGTGGGCTTGTCGCACCTCGGCTAACGCCCTCGTGCTACAATATTCCCCACTCGTGTGAAATTAGTCATTTTCCACACTTGTAATGTAATATACCATTGCATGCAAGTTTTCTAGCTGCAGTTTTCGGATTTGCGCACGCGCATCTTTCTTTTAAAATTGCTGCAAAGTGCGCGTGTGTGCAGATCAAGAAATTGAAGCAAGAAAATTTCATGCAAGAAATCTTTCAAACTGTAAAAACAGCTTTAGGACAGTTTACGAACGTTGAAAGAGTGTTGGATGTGGCATAGATACAAAGTGTATAGGGTGTTTTTTTGCCAGGGATTATAGGGTATAGGCAAAAACAGTGTAACAGATACAAAAAAACTACGTCCTGCTCCTCTTTTGGATGTTTATTTAATGGCGCAATCAGATCCACGCTAACTTAATTATTTAGAAGATTCAGGGTGTTTCTGAAAATTCGTCTATTTTCAATATTTCTTATTAATACTCAGGACATTTATCAGGTCAAACAGCAAAACCAACAAAAACGAAAAACATACAAAAAAATAGTTATTCCTGGATTGAATCAATATTTGTTAGTTCTTTTAGGGTATGTATATAAAAACCCCAATTTAACAAGAATATTAAAACATTTATTAACTAAATATATCAACCACATAAAATCGATTTATGTATAATAGTCCCTAAACACTATTATAAGTAATTACCAATTTTATCAGAAAATGTGGTCAAATGCTTTCCATTCTATTCGATACTTTTGACTCAGCTAGTAGTAATACGAAGTATCGGCGATACGGATGCAAAATATTTGCACTTTAAATAAAATTAAAATAATTTGCTTTAAGTTTTTTTAAAACTAGATAAGAAAATACCAAATATTAACATCAATATCGCCATTGGTTTGATTACAAGCTAAGTCCGAAATGAAAAAGAATCGAAAGCATTTAGGCACATTTTGTGTTTAAACACCAGCGCAAGAAAAATTATTAAGTACTTGAGATAATTGTTTAGTTGCTATTATAGAATGTATTTTCTGTGGTTGTTATTGTTTTTGTTGATAAATATTTTAGTAAGGATTTTGCTTAAATTGGATTTACATTCGTAAAACTCTTTACCGTTGCAGAAAACTTTATATAATATTTACGAAGCTAGCATTTATCTGGTAGAGAACTTTGAGCCCTGAAGTAATGTTTCCTAATGACACTGCTGTCCACGTGGAAAACACCGTATGTGCAACTCTTTTTGAAAAATGGCGTTTAAAGATTTTTCCATGAAATTCCTTACCATTTGTATATAAGATATACATTTAAAAGGGGGTTAAGAGTTTGTTAATCAAATTATTATTTTTTTATTTTATTTTATTGTTAAACATTTAAAGAATATATTGTCAAAATTTTAAGTCGATCTGAGCAAAACTCTTAAAGATATCGTTAAGTTTAGAACCCCGTTTTTCAACCATACTTACAAAATGGCAAGATTTATTTTTTTTCTTAAACAGTTTTTAATCAAAATATTATTTTTTTTTGCGACAATAGAAAGATTTAAGCTAACAGAATACGACAATATCAAAAGCGCATTTTTGAAAAAATGTCACATACGGTGCGTTTTTCCGTTGGACGGCAGAATATATTTTGCAAAGATATACTTAAAAAAGTTTGAAAAATCGTAAATGTAAACATGGATGACTCTAAATAGGAATCATTGCTGAGTAAAGATAAGGATCTTTGTGCAGTAAAATAAGGTTTTTGAACACCCTATTTAATATTCATTTTTACAATTTTTTAAATTTTTGGAATCACTCTTTTGAGAAAATACAATTTTAGAAACTAATCATAGTATCCATTGATAACTAAAAATTTTACCCCAGTTATCTTAGTCAAATTAAAGGGTCAATGTCAACGTGTAAGGAACTCGAAATATGACAGGTCAAAAAATCAGTTTTTTTGCGAATATCCGTTTTCTTTATGTGTAACTGCGTTTATATTTATTAAAAAGTTGTAGAACACAAAATTCTTTACAATTATGGATACTGGATACTGCTTTGTTTATGGCGTTGCTGCAAGGCAATTGCCAGCTCAATGTGGTGGGAAAATCTGGATTGTCGAGCTTTTCGCTCCCAGAAATTCCGGTTTAAAATATTCAAATATTTAAATCAATAACAGCGATAAACTTCTGAACATGCATAAATTGTGACTGTCAAGCCAGCGGCTGCTACTGGTACCGCGCATAACCGTCACTTTCACTACTGACGTTTTTCCGCAAGGCGTACGCCCCTCCCCGACCATACGAAGACACCATGTGTTCAACACCAAAAGGTAAAAACCTCAGGCTTTAGGAATCTTCACTCACAGCACTTAGCCCCAAAAGAAAGAAGCCCCAATTTAGCGTGAATCTTTTCTCGATCCCCAAGGGTACAGCTACGCTCGTACGACGCCTTCAATCGCCTACCCGGGAAGTCTATGTAGACTTCTACGTAAACGTAAACCGCACTACTTGAAGACCGCGGAAAGAGTCGTTTATAAATTTGATTCCAAGCATTTTTTGTCAGTCCAACGGATCCGATAATAGAGGGCGCAGAGTGTAAAGCACTTTACTGTATGAACATACCTTAACACGCAATTAATCGTGATTTTTATTCTAATATGTCATCTTTTAACTTAAGTATTTGCTAAATATAACGATTTATTGCGTGCTAAGGTATGTACATTTATTAAAGTGCTTTACACTCTACGCCCTCTATTATCGGATCCTTTGGTATGACAAAAAAATGCTTAAAATTAAATTTGTAAAGAATTTTGTGTTCTACAACTTTTTTAATAAATATAAATGCAATTAAAAGTAAACAAAATGAGATATTCGCAAAAACTAATTTTTTGACATTTGACTTGTTATATTTTGAGTTCCTTATACGATATCATAGGGGATTTTAAGAAGAGTATTTTTTGTACCAAAATAAAGGTTTGTACAAATATTCAGCTTAGTTCGTGAGATTTTAAGGTGAAAGTCTAAGTTAATTGGACTATTTACCGTAAATTCTTTTTAATACGATATTCCTCTATTCATAGGCATCCTACTAGGTAATAGCAGTACGGAAATATTAGAGTAGGTAGAATAGCCGCGAGCTTTGTGCAATTACCAATATGCACACCGTGTAAGTACATAGTAATCTTGGGTGATTTTGAATCGGTAGCAGGAAAAATTTTAATGCAAACCAGGAAAATATATGGTTGGGTGACATTGACGGTATTTTTAAGCAACTGTATTTGGAGTATAACTTCAGGCATACAGGAGTATTTGTTCTCACTATATTTATTATAAAAATATAGTAGAACAAATTACAATTAGCATATTTGCATCTTAGTTCTTGACCAGCGATTGCAAAACTAACCAGAACAAATTACAATTTGCATCTAAGTGTTTGACTAGTATTTGCGATTGCAAAAAATTCGGATATTTAGATACTGATTTGATAAATTTGGAGCATTTTTTTTTCTAACTTAATTTTAATTATTAACAATGTTTTCTTTTGCTCAAATGGCTTTAAATTTGTATAATCTTTTGCAAACCATATTTGTCAGAACTTTCTTACTATTATTAAACATTAAAGATGAAATTAATTTTACCTTTTAATAAAACGTCAAATTATTTACGAGACCATTAGTTGCCAATTCTACGCTTGACCCTTTTTATAAAATACCTGAAAGCGGATTCTCTTAATAATTTTCAATTCTTAGAATATTTCAAAAACACAAAATGTTTACTTTACATGACAGGCTGGGTCAATAATGAAATTCACTTCATAATAATTATACTTCTTAAACCGTTTAACGGGGATTTGACGAGTCTACTACGAATATTCATACCTCCATATATGAAAGCGGCGCGTCAACCCAGGCTGTCAATGTCAAATGTTTCGGGTGTCGGACCAGGTAAACGCGTTACCTTTTTTGTCGGACAAGTTAACCCCAATGTTTTACATGCAGTTTTTAAAGGTTGTGCCAAAAATCGTAAGTGTTACAGTCCAGTGTTACCATAATAATAATAATAATAATAATATTTATTGATGATTGTACATACATAAAGTATTTTCATAAGGCCCATTGACTAGTTTTGGGTATCGGATTGGACAGGTTTTGTAACTGTAATTCTTACAGTTTTTGGCACAATATTTAAAAATTTCATGCAAAACATTGTGGTAAACTTATCCGACAAAAAGTGACGCGTTTGCGCGGTCCGACACCCGAAACATTTGACCCAGGGACAAGAAAGTATCAATTTTATTACTAAATCTACAGCAGATCTTCTTTTCTTTATGTCACACAACTGTAACAAGTCTCAAAGATTATAACCATATCTGACATGATTCTAAGTAAACTTTTTCTTAGTTCTTTAGCTTTCATCATAATTGACGTATATCAGTTATTGAAGAGGGTCACTTTTTAGGCTTTTATCAAGTTAATACTATAATACTTCAGAGCCCAGTTTCAGTTCTAGCACCAACACCACAAGATGTGATATAGATTTCGTTAGTAATATATCTTCCTCGGATGAGTTACCTTGGACACATTTTACATTTTTGATTTTAAAGTCTTTAATTTCTTTAGGAACATCACAATAATAATATACTATAATAAGAGCATGCGAGATAAAATATAATATTGAAACCGGAAAGCACGAGGCAAAACATCATCCATTTCACCAGCTTATCTATACCTAACATAAATCCAACGTAGTTAGCTTCCTTTTGGTTAAATTAATCGGCATATTTATAGGTGTATGAATAAATATATGGGTACCTATAAATAAATAATATTGTAAATATATCGTTTTCGACATTCACCGTTGTGCAGGACATCGACCTTGCTCCAATTGCTAAACCTCATACAAGAATGATATACTCGCCTGCGGGCTCCAGCAGGAAACGCCGCTGCCGCTGACGAAGATCATTTTCTTCTTCTTTGCTTCTTTTGCTCCGGTTTCGAGCGATCGAACAAGAGGAATATTATAGTTTACATTCTCCGAGAGAATGTGTAAGGCGATATATCGCACGTCTTTGATTTTTTGTTTTTATATATGTATCTGCAGGTAAAACTGTCTCGTCAAATTTAGACCTATAAAATCAGCGTAAAATGGAAAAAGTTTAATGTCATTTTAATAATTTATTAGATTAAGGACGATCTATGCTATAACCTACCTTGGAACGTCCGTAAATTAATTTTGAGTTTACCACCAAAAGTTGTTTTTTTTTCGTTTAAGGCAAAGACCAAATAGTTAATTTTGGTTACTTAGTTTAAACCAATGTTATACATTTTTTTCTTGCTGAGATAGTTTAAAAAATCTATTTTTTATTTGAGTTATACAAATATTTAATTATATTTCAGTACATAAACTGGTATGGCGAGTTTTGAAATTTTATATGGGTGCCATGTGTCAAAAACTATTTAAAGAGAGAAAAAAGGCCTCACCCCCATACATTTTACTTACTCCATTTCTTTTTGCCTGATAGCAGAAACTTGTGAACAGTTTTGAAAGACAAACCCAAAAAATATCAAAAATTGTTATTTTCTCATATGGATGCATTATTGCAATCTGTTCAAAATTAAGAACTTAAGAAAGTTGAGAGCCGCGAACAGACACTTAGCAACAGACTATAAAAATAGTTCGTTATAGTTCACGACCTGATTTATTTATTTAAAAAAAACTGATTTTATTAGATGTAAATATACGTGCCATCCTAGGAAATAAATATTCATAATGTTTATAAATTAGAGCATTCGCCTTTCTAAAAGTATCCAGTAGTATTCGGATCCCATTAAAATTATTTATGGGTTCAAATATTTCGGCGATTCCTTGTATAATTTGTCCCCATAAATTATGTTTAATTAGTTGTTCGGCTATTTTTATTATTTTAATCGGAGAACTGACAGCTTTAACTAACTTGCTACAATTTTAAGTGTGAATAATTTAATCATTATTAAAGCGTGTTCATTCTAACACAGACATTAGTCCCTGGGGCAGTAATAAAATTCATTTTATGATAATAATACTTTTAAACCTTTTTAGGGGGTTGCTTTTGACGAGTCTACCACGAATATTTATTCCACCATATATGGAAGCGGCGCGTTAACCCAGCTTGTCCCTTTGAGAAAATGTGGACATGCTTCCTTTTGAATAAATATTCACTAAAATTAAAATAAGAAAAATTATGTTTGGCAGGGCTAACATAGGTTGCAAAACTGTTGAAGCTTTTAAATTTTTCTTTTTTTTTTGCATAATTCTTTGTGACCGAAAACCATTCTAAAATTTTAAAATTATTTTAGCCAAATTCCGAGTGCTTGTATTTTGGTAAAACGTCAAGTAGATATTCATATTACTAGTCCTATAAATTTAATAGATTGAACTACCCAAAACGTATTTTGAGTAAGATTTTTCTTGGACAATGGTTAAATGTACAATAATTTAATAAAAACACGAGGCCGCGAAGCAGTCAAGGGTTTTTAAAATTATTGTCCATGAAACTATTTGCCAAGCCAATCTTGCAAAAAATAATTGGGTAGTTTATTCGATTTAAATATGTAGGTCGAGTGGTATACGACTAGATTATTTCCTAAAAACTTACTTAAAGCAAACAACACAGAATTTTACTGATAATAAAGTTTGATATTTTCTATCAATTTTGACAACCAGTTTGAATGAAAAAAGTTATTCATATATTATACAGTGTGGTTCATTAAGTATGCAACACATGGGAAACTTTTTTATTTGCAATTTGCAGTAGTTAGTTTTATTAAATGTTAAATGATATACAGTACAGGTCAAAAAAATCAAAAATCGTTTAGGAGTAAAGTATTCTTATTTTTAAAAATTCAACAAAATGGTAATTAAAAAAGTTATTTAAAATTAAAAGTTATGCCTGAATACCAAGTCCCCAAGCAGCAAGCTGACGTCTTATTGACGTATCTTTTTAGTCATTTTTGGTCACATTTGGTCAGCAAAGACGTCATAAGATGACGACAAAATGACGTTAAATTGACCTTCCTAAGTCATACAGCAATTTTATGCGTTTAACCAATTATAACCGCGGTAATAATTGGTGACAACTTTGGCAGATAATACATTGTTTAAACGTCAACATAACCGATTGGTAAATACCGTTTTAGAATTGGTTCTTCCCGTAAAATTGATGATAGACAAAAAACGTCTCGTTATTGACGTCATAATGATGTCTTTCAGATAACGAAAAATTGACGCGTATATTTTATTTGAGAATTGAAATAGGAAAAAACTATTTACTGCTTGCAATTTCCTTGCACTGCAAGCAAAGGGTAAAAATAGTAAAAATTGCAAGGTCACATCTCTCGGGACACTGTCCAACCTGGAGATGCAGAGTTTTACCCTAGCCGAAGATTTTTCTTGCAAAGCTAATTGAAATCACCAACCGTAGACCGGTCTCTAACCAGAACTATTTTGGTCCCATCGGTACGGTGTAGACGATAAAAAGCGAAAATGTTGAATAAGCGTAGTAGTTTATTGTCCATTACGCCATCTATCGGTAGAGTTTTTTCCTTTTTATTACTTAAATTTTGTAAAATTATTAGTCTTATTTTTCTGTCATATGATATTTCGGTTGGATATGTCACAAAATTTTTCTGGCGGGTTTTTTAAACATAAACTCATTTTATTTTTATGAGCCGGTATGACGAAAAAATTACGTCCAGAAGACGTCACTTCAACGACGTCAAAAAACGTCATTAAAATGACGTCATAATTTTGTGTGATGACGTCCTATGACCAAAAATGACCAAAAATGACTTAAAAATGACGTCATAATGACGTCAGCTTGCTGCTTGGGTCATGGCCTTCTATTCAAATTTTTAAATTTGTATGGAAACTTTTGAATTAACCCTGTATGATACAGATTTTTATTATTCGGAGTTAATATTTCTTTAAAGTAGTTTCAACCAACTGACTTTTAAACAAATTTAATCAAATTGAAGGGAACTTGTAAAATTGAACTTGATTTATATTTTTTCAGCTAACTAAATGTCTTATTTACCTTGTAATATTTTTGTTTCAAATTTTTATTAAAGTGTAAAACAGATAAATTAAAATGAAAAAAAAATAAATAAATAAAAACCTAAATAGGAGGCAATGATTTGGTATTTACGCATAACTTTTACTTCTTAAAACCTGTTCTAATAACCATTTCTTTGCAATTTTTGAAATAAGGGTACTTTACTCTTAAACAATTTTTAATCTTTTTGACCCACCCTGTATACCATAAAACTTTCATTAAAACTAACTACTGCTAATACAGTTTCGAAACATGCACCAACTTTTATAAAGAATTAAATTTTCCGAAAAATTGCAAAAAAAAAGTTTTTCATTTGTTGCATACTTATTGAACCACACTGTATCACAAGACATAAAAATTTAATCGATTTAACTACCCAAAAATATTTTAAGCAAGATTTTTTTGAAAAATAGTTAAATGGACAATAATTTAATAAAAATACGAGACCACGCAGCAGTCGAGATTTTTATTGTCGAAATTATTGTCTATGAAAACATTTGCCAAGAAATTCTTGCAAACATTTTGGATAGTTTAGTCAATTTGAATTTAAGCCAAAAACATAGAATTTTACTGATAATCATCAAATTATTTCCTGCTTTTTAAAAGCTTCTTTACTTTTAGATTATTAGATCAGATAACAAGAAAAACATAATTTTACATTCACTCCTAAAGAGATTGTTGTAAACAAGTTGATTTCTTTTATATGCATTTCATAAGCACGCGCTTTCCTAGTTTCTTTTTTACTCGTGTGATGATTTTTTTTAATAATTAAGAGAATTTGAGGTGTGGTATCTGTCTAGTAATTATGTTATGGTTGTCATTTTTTTATATCCTGTGAAGCGTGTTATAATAAGATGTGAATTAATAATATTTATTTCGGCTTATAAGAAAAGACGGGCTTGGGTAAGTTGTACATTTCACTTTTTCTATATTTTTTATTTAATACATTACTTCTGTAAAACAAAAAAAAAGTTATCTTTGGTAAATTATTTTTAACGGAAATGTTTTAAAAATCATAAAAAAATACATTTTGATTTATGGGAGTTTAAAGTAAACAAAGCAAGTTTTGTTCCTTAGTTTATGCTTATTCAAAGAGCGTTTTTTATTTAAAGAATATCCTTATAATCCTAATTGTAGTTATATTAAAGAGACTGCATTGGTGATTTGAACAATTTTAAAATGTTATCTTCACTTTACTAAAAAGCATTACTCATTTATTTCTTTTTAACCTATACAGGGTGTCCAGGAAGTCAACCGACAAACCTTAAATTAAAATTAGGACATAACCTCATATGAACATAGGTATATCCTAAACGTTCTAATTTTTGAACTACGGGTTCTTAAAGAAATTAAAAGAAAAACGTTTTTTTTTTTAATAATAACTAAAAACTAAAACTGAAATTGTGTAATATTTTTTTATGTTAAACGGTTTTATTGTACCTAAAGCTAAAAAATAGTTTAGTAAGTCTAGCTACCAGATCGCACCAATCTTTTTATCAATCGGGGTATTGATCAGACAAATAATAAAATCAATTGGGCACATGAAATTTCTATCATAATATTTACTCTGGATACGCTACACCCAACGATTTTATTATTTGTCTGATCAATACCCCTACCAATACCCCATATTGCTGCATATTGATGTAGGCGGTGTCCCCAAAATTTTTTAAAAATATCTCAATTGGTATAAAAGTTAAATCCATCGTATCTCACTGCTGGAATAAGTCTCTTAAGTTTCTAGGTGAGTCCTAGATCGTTGCTCTTGATATATTCAACGCTTTTGACCAGGTCTGGCATGCCGCACTTCTTAATAAACTTCCCTCCTACGGTCTTTTAACTAAACTCTGTACTTGGCTCTCTAGTTATCTATCTGATCGACGTATATCAGTTATTGTGGACAGCCATTCTTCAAGCTTTCACCAAGTAAATGCTGGAGTGCCTCAGGGCTCAGTTCTGGCACCAACATTGTTTCTTCTTCACATCAACGACCTTCTCTCGTCCACAACTAATTCCATACATAGTTTTGCCGACGATAGTACCCTTCACTACAGTTTTCAGGTACCTAAACCCATCACTAAACCTGATTTGGAAACAAACGCAGATCGATGCAGATATCTCTTTCGCAGGATCTTAATTTAATATTGGATTGGGGCGCCCAAAATCTCGTTCATTTTAATGCATCCAAAACACAATCATGTTCCTTGTCGCGAAAAGAGTCATCAAATACTCATCCTCTACTTATAAGCGGCCAAGTTTTACAGAGCAAAGACACCTTCAATCTTGTGGGCGTCACATTTGAAAGTAACCTTAACTGGCATCAACACATTGTATTTATAGCCACGGCAGCTTGAAAAAAGCTTGGATTTTTTTATAGGTACTTCCACGGCTTTTGCTCTGAAGAATTGTCCAGTATAGTTCCTCCAATCACGGTTCCCAAATGAAAAACCAGTGGTTCCGGGCGTATGCATCCCTATAAGGTCCAACTGGACAGGCCCCGAACTTCGCACTTCCGTGTCAACAAACTCCCTCTTACCTCGCTTAAGACACCCACGATACGTTAGTATTTAGGTTTTTAGCCTTCGTGGTTTGGCCAAAGATAAAAAAACCTAATTAAAATGTACAATATTGCAGTTTTTTTTCTAATTTTTATTGTAGAATCGGCTCTTAAAGTTTGTCGGTTCTATTTTCTATTTCTATTTTTTTCTTGGTTTTGGTCCCTTCAGGTCCAATCCACCACTCTCCCCCTTCCGGACTATGCTTTCCAGGGCTTCGTCGGCGGAAAATCTGCATAATCGAGCTCGTAGCTCCCAGAAATTCCAAAAAGAAAACAAAATAATTCAACAATCGATGCAATGCATAAATTGTCGGCTGTCAAACCAAGATCTGCTAAAATAATACGTATAACCTTTACTTTCACTACTAATAGTTCCCATAGCAAGCCCATCTATTTCCCGCCATTTGAGAAACACCTCGTGTTCATCACCAAACAGGATACCATCAGCTTATAGGAATATTCGCTCACAGCGCTTAGCTCCAAAAAAAGATGCCGTCAATTTAACGTGAATCTTTCCTTGATCCTCGAAGGTAAAAACGTCCGTACGGCACCTCTTACCGCCACTCCGGGAAGAACTTTGTAGTCCTTTACGCACGTCCGCACTGTCCGGAGGTCAAACAAAGAGTTTAAAAAAGTTTGTCGGTTGAGTTACTGGACACCCTATTTTATAGCGCAATAATTTTGTATTCTGTTAGTGTAATTGTTCAAATTTATAACTAACCTTTTGCGTTTCGGATATAATTCACAGTTACTTTTTTTTCTAAGCGTTGCCCATTAAAAGTGTAATAACTCTAAATTGCGAACACTTAGTATTCAGTGTATTAAATATGCGTTTTGCAAGCGGCCTTAATGGAACACATAAATCAGAGGCTAAACGTTGTAAGTCGGACGGTCGATGAGTTATGCCCATTCGAAATGTGTAAAACCAGGTGAGCGAAACCATAAATTCTTAACTCTTTCTGCGATATTGAAACGACATCATTTAGCTGTTTTGTTTTCTTTAACTTGTATATGTTATGTGTTTGTTAAAATCACAGTGTTTATCATTAACTAAAAAAATCCGTTATACAGGGTGATTCACGATCACGAAACTTAAGGGGGTGATTCTACTTGACAAAATAAGGGTAGAGCTTCATATAATTTTTTTCAAAATGTCACTCGTTTTTGAGTTACCAGCCGTCAAAGTTCAATTTTTATTTTATTATTTTCGCCATATTGCATTTATTTTTTAAACAATCCAGTTGATATTTTGCACACAAATCGAGCTTTGCAGATTCTAAAATTTTAAGACAAAAGTACTTTTTTAAATACCGCCAGAGGGCACTTTACCTATTTTTTTATTTTAACAGATATCGCAAAGCTGGGGAGGCCATTTTATAGACAATCAAAAATTTAAAATTTTAGGTACTCTTTATTAAAGTCGATAAACCTTACCGTTTATTCACCAATAGACATCAGAGTTTTCATCAATTTCAATCAAATTACCTACATACATACAGGGTGTCCAGTAACTTAACCGACAAACTTATCCAAACGATTCTACAACAAAAATAAGAATAAAACTTTATATAAACATATGTCCTATTTTTTGAACTAGGGGGTGTTAAAAATTTAATAAAAAAGGTTTTTTTAATCTTTAACAAACCGTAGTTCAAAAACTAAGACGTTTAGGACATATGTTTATATGAAGTTTTTTCTTATTTTCTGTTGCAAAATCGCCCCGTAAAGTTTGTCGGTGAGTTACTGGACACCTTATATGTATGTAGGTAATTTGATTAAAATTGATGAAAACTTTATTGGTGCCTAAACGGTGAGGTTTATCGACTTTAATAAAGAGTACCTTATTTTTTAAATTTTGATTGTCTATAAAATGGCGCCTCAGCTTTGCATTTTGCACCTCTTAAAATAACAGACGTTTTTTGGCTCCTTATGGTTATCGTTATTAAACATAACGATTACGGCAGCAGTTTAAGACAGAGATTTTGCAGCCTCTTTTAAGAAATTTATCTTGCGTCTGCGTTTTCGACACATAACCTTATTTTTGCCTGTGGTTCACCTGATTTTGAAAGTTAACGAAAATCAGTATTTACTTTTATTCTTCATAAGATATAAATTCATATTTAAATATATGCAAACACTTCTGTTGATTTCGTTTTTAAAGTAGATGCAAACAATACAGTATAAGCAAAACACAAAGTAAGGTTAGGTTTGGTAGTAGAATAAAAAGCAAAGTGTGCCAGATTGTAACATCTAAATTAATTACTGATTTAGAATATCCGTAAAAGTGCAAGTCCGTTTAATTTCTTAACACTATTTGATTTTATTACTGCTATAGATTTTTCGCTAATTAGAGCCTTTGTATAAATGATATTTTAATTAATACGGCATTAAAATTTTAACCTTTTAAATAATTGATAATAAAATTTCTACAATCCGGCAACCACGCAGTTTAACAATAACGATAACGATAACGATAAGCTCTTCGGTATTCATCCGTAATTAAAGGAGTCCGGTATGGTTAATAACGATAACGGATCATGTTTGCGTTACTGCGCAGTCTCAGAATAACGTTAACCACAACGGAATTGCAAAATAAGGGGTGCAAAATGTTTATTTTGTTATTATTTTTTAATGATAGTTACTAGTGTGAATAAACCAATTTCACGGGTATTTATTTAAAACTGGGTTATATTTAAGTATTTTGGTAAATAAGATGTTTTTCTTTTTAAAGTTTATAATTTAAAATATAGGCAAATAGAAGACAAAAAAGCAATAAATAAAAGTTGCCTTAATCGGCAATGTTCTTGTTTCTAATTGATTATTTATCTATAAATGAAACTAGTACCAAAATATAACAAAATATTTTAGGGTTTACGGTTACCTCTAATTCATTTTATTACGAGTATCGGCAACTAAATAGTGCCTCTTATACAGGGTGTTCTGAAAATGCGTTAGGAAATTTTAAGGGGTCATTCTGCAATGAAAAAAAAGGGTTAGTACGTCCTTGACAAAATGTCGAAATCTGGTAACCAAGTTGGGGTTACACCAATCAAGCTTTGCACATTCTAAAATTTGATCGTAAAAGTATTTTTTTAATACCGCCAGAGGGCACTTTACCTGGAAACTTAAAATTTATTTACATCATAACTTTTTATTTTGACAGATATCGCAAAGCTGAGGGCGCTTCATTTTTATGAGACCAATCAGGGACTTAAAAAATAAAGGTACTCTTTATTAGACGTCGATAAACCTAACCGTTTAGGCACAAATCGACATCAAAGTTTTCACCAATTTTAATTAAATTACCTACATACATACAGGGTGTCCAGTAACTCAACCGACAAACTTTACGGGGCGATTCTACAACAAAAAATAAGAACAACATTTTATATGAACATATGTTCTAAGCCTCCTAGTTTTTGAACTACAAGGGTTAAAAAATGTTTTTTTTTTTAAATATTTAACAGACCTTAGTTCAAAAACTAAGACGTTTAGGACATATGTTTATATAAAGTTTTTTTCTTATTTTCCGTTGTAGAATCGCTGTCGTTTGTCGGTTGTGAGTTACTGGACACCGTATGTAATAATTTGATTGAAATGATGAAAACTTTGATATCGGTGTGCCTAAACGGTTAGGTTTATCGACCAGAGTACCTAAAATTTTAGGTTTTTGATTGTCTATAAAGTGGCCCCGCAGGTTTGCAATATCTGTCAAAATAAAAAGGTTATGTTGTAAATAAATTTTAAGCTTCAGGTAAAGTTCCTTAGGTAAAAAACTTTTACCTTCAAATTTTAGAATCTGAAAAGGTTTGTGTACAAAATTTCAACTAGATTGGTTAAAAAATAAATGCAATATGGCGAAAAAACAAAATAAAAATTGAAATTTTAACCCCTGTAACTTGGTAACCAAGGAGATTTTGACATTTTGTATGCAATGCATAAATTGTCGACTGTCAAACCAAGATCTGCTACTGGTGTTACGTATAACCTTCACTTTCACTACTGACAGTTCCCATGGCACGCCCATCTATTTCCCGCCATTTGAGAAATACCTCGTGTTCACCACCAAACAGGATACCATCAGCTTATAGGAATCTTCGCTCACAGCGCTTAGATCCAGAAGAAAGATGCACGTCAATTTAGCGTGAATCTTTCCTTGATCCCCGAAGGTAAAAAAACGTTCGTACGACACCTCTAGCCGCCACTCCGGGAAGAACTTTGTAGTCCTCTACGCACGTCCGCACTGTTCGGAGGTATTCTTCCAATAATTGATAATTTTAAGAATTCTACTTTATTATACTCTCAAATTAAATGAAATAAATTTATTTAAATAGCATAACAATTTCTCGTTAGCAAACGTCAAAACTTCACCGTAAAAACCTAACAATATCTCAAAAATGCGTGCGAAATATCTCTAAATCTCCATTCCATATTCAGCTCTAAAAATCTTAAGATGTGAAGATATGGCCGGCCATCACTTACACAGTTAAAGCTCTTTCTGTCGCGGCCGGTAATGGCATAAATTTTTATGTCGATATATTATCGACAGAACTCGGTGATGACAGATCGAAATACGTAGGCTTTGTCGATAAGTTAGGTGTAATTGACACGATCTTTTACAGTGGCGTAGAATTTTGGTTAAACAAAGCTGTATTTTTTCAATAGAATATTATAGCTGTATTCTTTTTATAAAATATTACATTTAGTTCTGTCACTTCCCGCTTTCAAATGGTCATGATTACTTAACAGATTCGAATTTTATTAGTTTAGGTAAAAACCAAAAAAAAGTTTATTGGTATTATGGAATTATTCAGTAATGATATTGTTACTGTCCTGTTGTTTCTTATTTATTATATTTTTATGCACTCACAGACAAAATTATCGCATATGCTCGATTTTCTCCACAAGCTTCGACACAAAAATGCTTTAATTTAAATGGCCATATCTCTTTTAATAATTAGGTTATCAAGACAATTAAAAAAAAAAATGTTAAAGAAAGATGAAGCTATAACTTTGGCGTAACCGTTGTTATTTACTCTCAACCATACATTCTACGGAGTGATTAAAAGTTTTTTTTTAATCTTTAGACAAACCACGAAGGCAGCATGTTTCACATTCTAGAAACTCTATGGATAAAGGAACGAACAAAGTGGGAAGTTCGGGGCCTGTCCAGTTGGACCGTATAAGGATGCATACGCGCGGCACCACGAGTTTCTCTGTTGGGAACCGTAAGTGGAGGAACTATACTGGACAATTCTTCAGAGCAGAAGCCATGGAAGTACCTATAAAAGCGAATAATCCCCCACAGCCCGACGATGGGCAAGAGAGGAAGCCTTTCTGTAAGTGAAGGATCATTAATGAGACGAATAGCTCTTCTTTGAATAGAATCAAGAATGTTTAAGGTTGAGGGGGACGCCATGCCCCAGATATGAGAACAATATTCCAAAGGAGGTCGGATTTGGGACACATATAAAGTGTATAAATTAGAAGGGGAAAAATACTTTTTGGCTCGAAAGAGAAATTCAAGCTTTTTGAAGCTGCCGTGGCTATAGATACAATGTGTTTATGCCAGTGAAGGTTACTTTCAAATGTGACGCCAACAAGATTGAAGGTGTCTTTGCTCTGTAAAACCTGGCCGCTCATTAGTAGAGGATAAGTATTTGATGACTCTTTTCGCGACAAGGAACATGATTGTGTTTTGGATTTATTAAAATGGACGAGATTTTTGGCGCCCCAATCCAATAATAAATTAAGATCCTGCGAAAGAGATGTCTGCATCGCTCTGGGTTTGTTTTTCAAGTCAGGTTTAGTGATGGGTTTAGGAACCTGAAAACTGGAGTGAAGGGTACTATCGTCGGCGAAACTATAAATGGAATTAGTTGTGGACGAGAGAAGGTCGTTGATGTGAAGAAGAAACAATGTTGGTGTTGATTACTTTCTTCTAACAGCACATCATAGATAGAGATTAAAAATTAGCCTATTAAAAAAAATGATTACCTCGTAAGATGTATTGTTAACAGTAAATAACAACGATTACTCCAAAGTTATAGCTTTACCTTTTTTGAATTTTTTTTATTTGCCTTGATAACTTAATTATTAAAAAGATATGGCTTTTTAAATTAAAGCATTTTTGTATTAAAGCTTATGAACGAAATCGAGCATATATGATAATTTTGTCTGTGAGTGTATAAAACACACTAAGTCCTCCAAGCTTTGATTGGGGTTACTGGCTTATGCGACTGTTGTTGTTAAAAGAACATTAACGGGCAGTTATCTTCAAAACTGTAGCACTTTTCAAAGAGAAATGGACCAAAAATTTAAATTTTTTAGAAAGTCGTGTATGGTAATTGCTTTTGCTTCTTAAAATAACAAAATTTAGTTTGGGGCATATGTTTTGTTTTGTACAGGGCTACAAAAACTACAAACATGTGAAAAAAGAAACAAGAAAAAACTGCCTTTATATACTGATTTTACATTTTGTATTTAAATAATATTTACCAAACCTAATAATATCAATTATTAAAACTAGGGTAATTACGTATATTAGGAATAAAACATAAATAAATAAAACATAATGCAATAATATTTTTAATTATTTTATATGAAATTTCAGATATTGGATCTTTATTTAATTCCAAAACACTTTTTTACGTTTTGCTGAAATATTTAAAATAAAGGCAGTTCTTTCTTGGTCCATTTCTACATTTTTGTAGTTTTTGGAGACGTTGTACAAAACAACATATTTCTTACCGAGAATCTTGTTTTTTTTTAAGAAGCACAAGCAGTTGTCACACACGACTTGAACTTTTAAATTGTTGGTCTATTTGTCTCATTGTAAAGCAAGGTGTATTTAGTACCCAGATAATAATTATACTCGTCATAGGCAGTGGAGGCGTAAATTAATTTTTTAAGTAATAAAAAATATTAGTTGTTCTAACCTTAGAAAGAAAAACAAACAAAAGGTAAAATCAGGCAAAACAACACAAGTATTTTTAATGTTAGGCAAAACTCTTGAACTTTAGTTAAATTTAATAGGCTAAGGATACTATTTAGCTAAATAAACTTAAAAACAGTATACGTTTACAAACATACTTAAATTTTTCAGTAGAAAAAGTTTTACTTTATGTTTGATTCAAACAAATATATTTTTCCAGTAGATTTTTTGGGACTCTCTGGGAAAATCATAAAGGATAAATATTTCACCATCTTTTAATATGGAAAAAGTATTAAATACAAAGACACAAGGACAAAAAACCTAAAGTTCTTGTTAGTCAAAGATTTTTTAATAGAAAAGTTTTACTCTATGTTCTATGTGGGAAAAGAAATATTAAAAAAAAAATACAAAGGATAATTATTTTATATATTTTTTTTAATATAAAAAGAGTATCAAACACAAGTGCACAAGGATAAAATAAACCATTAAAGTTTTTGTTAGTTCAGTATTTTTCAATAGAAAAGGTATCACTTTATGTTCTATGTTAAAGGAAAATTATTTTTCCAGTGGATTTTTAGGATTCTTCGGGAAAATTACAAAGGATAAACATTTCACAATTTTTTTAATATAAAAAAAGCATTAAACACAAGTACACAAGGATAAAAAGCTCTTTTAAGTCTTTGTTGCAGTAAAAATGCTGTAAAATTCATGATAATTAACCAAGACAGATATCTACGCCACTGGCACCTTTAATCTACGTTATCGTTAATTTAAATACGCGAGACGACCGTGGCGACATCTCGATACTTGTTTACGAGTTTCCTATTCAAATCAGGTCCGCCATTTTATTGCCATGGCCGATTTAAAACTGCAATGAAATTTGTCCCGTGCAGCTTTTTATAGAACCAGCTGAATGAATATGTTAATGATTTTTATTGCTTGTAATTAGGGTTTCATATTACTCCGATACCATTTGCATTAATGTGAAATCGTCGCGTTGCGAATTATAATTATAAAATAAGTGCATTTTAGAAGATATGTCTCGTAGATAGTGTCATTAAAGTAGATATTAGGTATTTTTGTTCGGTGGCAGTCAAACCTGCCTTATCTAGAATCAAGCAACAAAATTTAATTAGAGGAAATAGTGAGTTTATCCATAAATAATTTTTTATTATAAGTTAACTTAGAGGAATAGGTGGTAACATGGAACCTCTGTTTGTTTTTTTTTTTAATTAAAAGTATATGTGGTATTTTTATGTTATTTTTAAAGATAAATTCTATATATGTAAGAAAAATCACGTGGTCCACTCCAATAAAATTGTAAGATAAATGGTTAAGTGATATTTCCATTGTTTTAAAAAGTCAAAAGTGGCAGTTCAAGAAATTGTGGTGGTAGTATGGAATCCCGAAAAACATCAACACATATTTAAAAAGAAAATATGATTTATTAATGGAAACAGAAATATTTACCTCCTGAACATTTTTGACAAGTCCACAGTAAATTTTTCACACTGATCCCACACTTCTCCCGGTTGTTCTTTAGAGTACTTCAGGTCGCAAAATATACAAGAGGCATCATCCTCCTGACTTGGTTTCAGAAATTCCAACCGAAGAACCGGACGAAATACTCTTTAGTTCATTATTGTTAGTTAGATGAGTTAGACGAAGATCTTCATTTTTAAATAAAACCCGGTTTCATGTTACCATCCTCTTAGGGGTTCCATATTAGTAAAAGCCATAAAAAAATTAAATAGTGGCAAAACATGACTCTTTTTAAGCTAAAATACATTTTACCAAAATAAATTTAAAAACTCGTCGCTAAATCACTTTAATTTGTACTATACAAGGCAGCAATAAATGTTTGGGAAATACCAAATAAACGTAACCCTACAATTTTAAGACTTCAGTGTATAAATAGAAGTAAATGGTTTAAGAAAAGGAAAAGGTTTAAACGAAACTAAATAGCGGACTTATCTTTCAGTGTTTTTAAAAATTATATAAACTTATTTACATGCTATTGGTTTATTTGTCACTCTGACGTTTACAGAGACATATTTTAAAATAATTACCGTCAAAACTATTATTTTCCTTCTTTACTTTTAGAGTAAGAGCCCGTGAGCGGCAGACCTTCGTCATTTTGTAAAGTCTGAAAGTTTGTCAATGCATGCTCCCAACATAGGGTAGAAGCAATGGTAGATTGTGAAGTTTGACTCATAGTGGCTTTGGCAGGTACAGGTACCAAAAGTTAATTAATTGAAACAAAAACTTCTGGTATTTTGTACAAGCTGAATTTTATATATGTTACTTGGGTAACTATTAGAAGATATTTTCCCAATCGGCAAACAGTTTCTGACAGTTCCAACCCCTTGGCAGACAAACATTTTGGAGTGACTCAATGGTCCGACCATGTACAATATTTTTGTTATTTAACAAGATATGACAAAAAGTCTTATATAAGAGTTGTAGGTTTTTAAATAGGCATGTACTTAAAATATTTTTGATGTATACAGAGTGTTCCAAAACATTTTTGTTTAAATGAACCTTAAAGCATAAACTTTTTTTTGACACTCTGTATACATCAATATTTTTAAGATTATCTCATTCAGGAAACCCTACAAATCTCATATAACACTTTGTTATATCTTGTCAAATAACAAATATTGGTCTTTATCGGACTGAACCACCCAAAAATATTTTTCCGGTGTGAGTTGGAAGTGTCAAAACTGTCTGAAGCAGAAAAAACCTTCTTATAGGTACCCCAAGAAATGCATAATGTAAAAATGGCTTTTACAAAATGACAAACCTAGGTTTTAAATTTATTAACCTTTGGTACGCGCTGGTACCTGCCAAGAACCACTATAAGTCAAGCTTCATAGTCTACCATCGCTTCTACCTATGTTGGGGTTTCTGACAACTTTGCTTTAAAATGACAGTCTATCAAATATTGAACCATTTTAACGTTCATAACGACATGCCGTTTGATACATCTTATCCAGCAATAATTGACAAATAGTGTATACATGGCTATGATGTGGAATCCAATAAAGAGCCCAAACCTATTTTTAATATTCAAGGCGCTCCAATTAAAAAAATTATCTGATAAAAAAATGTTTTTGAGATACCTTGTATGCTTACCAATACTGTCAATTAAATTGGTGTCAAAAAATATTTTTTTATCTCAAATCTCTTTGTATTTTGTACAGGGGTAAAACTGTTTTAAGACACCCTGTATATTATTTTTGTGATTTTTTTACCGTTCATGGATAACTGACATTTAGAAAAAGAAGATAAACCAGAAATCTACAGGCCTTGACATAGTTTCCTTGATCCATCAAAAAACACATGATAACAGAATAAGACAAGGAATAAAATTAAAATTTGTTAATAATAGAGGAAGCACGTGCGCATTTAAATAACAACAACATTAAAATTAATGTTATCTCAAGCAAACCAATTATGAAAACAAAATTTATATATGTAAGAAGGAACGTTTTGATTAATATTATTGGTAATGAGCTCCAGAATCCGCAATCTGCCGATGATAGATATTATCGGAGTGAAAAATGCAGTTATTCTAGCTCCCGTATACATGTTTAATTAAAATTAGTTATACTTAATTAAATCGAGATAATTATTTTGTGTCTGTCCGGCCATTATTTATACATGCAAAGGTATGTGCTTTTTTTTTGCGAAAAATAGTTTAAACATATCTCTAATAAACGACTGTAGTATAAATAACATCTTTACAAAGCACTTTTGTTTTAGCATTTATAATAATATCCTAATAATTTATAATATTACTAGCTATGATTCCTGGCTTCGCTCGGGAGTTGATATGAGACCCAAATAACCGTTGTTCTGAATGAAGTTCAAATACCAAAGTGTTAAATTTTAAATTGAGTGACACATGAACTATAATGGCTGACTTTATGCTAAATTGATTTTTTGGTTTAGTAATAAACGAATTAAGAAATCTTTTTTAGTACGACCTCCAGTGCGTCCATTAAGACATCCATTCGTCAAAAACAAATGCTTCTAACCTTAACCTCGACTTACAATGATATTAAACCACAATTGCATTCAATAGGTAAATAAAAAATGGAAAAAATTGCCACACACGTGGAATAAATATAATGTATTAAAAATCGCATTGAAAAATTTATTAATGAAGCAATTTTCTTACCGAGACCAAACAAGCATAAAAATAATGTGCTTTGATAAATTAGCTAGTTCAGTCTTCCGTAAAACGAATAAGAAAAAAATATGCGGAACAGAAACAAAAACTTTTTATAGATTCATTGTTGTTTTTCTGAATGTAGATGGAAATTCGCTGATTAACAATTAAATTTTTGCAATAATATAGTAAACAACGAACAAGTATTACGAAATAATTGGCAAAAGGTTTGAATAAACAACTACGGATTTAGAAATATGTGTATCCTTACTGCTGGCTTAGAACTAATTATTGTTATTATTGTATCAAAAGGTGCAATTATTATTGATACAGTTTAATAAATACCACTAGTTTTTTTAAGGCTTGGGATAATAATTTTCCACCAAAATGTTTTAGAAGAACCAGTGGCTATAAGTATACCCACGTATCTCCACCAAATCAAGCATGTCATAACTAATTTTAGTCTTGTTTTGGCAAATTTCAGGCTCTTTTAGCAAGACGAAAAGTTAGATTTTATGTCGTTTGGTGGGAATATATTCTCCCAAGGAACATTAAGGAACCCAAAAGAAAAACCAAAAAAAGTTGTTTTTTTAATGAATTTTTAAGAAGTTTTATGTAAATGTAGTGTTTTTTTATTTTTGTTATGGTTTTTTTATTATACGTATTTTCAAAATCATTGTTTATTTCATATATTTCTAGTAAATTAATTTTAATAGCATAATATTATACTCTAAAATTTTATGTAATTGCATAATATTTTTAAATATTTCGCCTTATATGTCACATAGAGCTCTGTCAAAGGTACACACATTATCTTTATAACCTACAGAAGCACTCACCCAAATATAAAACTATTATAAAGAATTTTTTTGCCCTATAAAGGGTTGCTATAAAGTGTATAAGATTTGGTGAACAATATATTATAATATGATATGCAGGATTTTTAAAAATTAAGTAAAATATCTAAAGAGGCAATTTTTGGGTTCTTTTTAAAAATAAAACTTTGTATCTTCTATACTTATTAACGTTGAGGTGAAAAGTAGCATTTTTTAAATAATATCTTTAATATGACTTTAAGATATTTTAATAAAAATTGGTGCACAGGTTCTATGCATTTAGAGGAATATTTTGATGCACTACAATGCTTTTTATTTTTTTCCAATGGCACTACAGCGAGAGTTAAACTGAAAATTAAAAAAATTGTACTTCAACTTCCATAATTTAATTATTTACTTCAAAGCAAATTTGATATCCTAATGATCATTAGTCCAACCCATGATGTTCGAGTAAAAAAATAAGAATTTCTCTTCATAGTCATATGACTATACCGTGGTATAGTTTGAGCCAGACATAATTTATTCTAAAAGCAAAAGCCGCAAAGTACACAAAAATTATAAAGTAAACAAACCTTTTCGGAAGCACAAAGCCTTTGACAGAGCGATTACATATTTTTTAGTTAAATTTAAAAAAAAACATTGCTAAAACAGTTTCAAAGTACTTTGAAAAATCCTTTTATTTCGTGTCTGTTCTGCCATAAAACCTGACGCGTGGTGTAAGGAACTAAAAGCTCATCGGGCTTAATATTTTTTGCTGCAATAAACTATTGTTTACAAAAGGGTTTGTTTACATTATGATTTTTTACCTACATTGCGGCTTGGCTTTCACAATGAATTATCTCTGGCTCAAGCTACAAGTGGTAAAAGATTCCTTTTAGCTGTCTTGTATGTTTGTCAGTTATAGCCATATGACCATGCAAAAAATGCATATTATTTTTTCACGTGAACGCCATGCGTCAAACAGAAGAAAATCAAAAGATCAAAGGTAAATCGGAATTATATTTTTAGTTCGAGAGAGACATCAGTGGCTTACCATATTTTTCGTTAAACGTATTAAGTTTAAATTTTATTTGAACTACCCTTTTAAGTTTTAAGAAAATGGCTTTTAATATACAGGGTAACCGCCAAGGTATCCAAGGTTATAAATTCTATGACTAATTTTAAGCAAAAATTTTTCTATTTACTTTTTTCGAATTACTAACGGTTCTTAAATTATCTGGGTTAACATTTTAAGCTTAAATGAAAATGTGATTTATTTTAATATAAACGTTATGACAGTGACAATTATTAAAGATGCTCAATATCACCTCCGCCTCCGATGGTAAAGATAGGTCCACATTTAATTCATTCTAAAAGCGATGCCGGCAAGTACACACAAAATGATAAAGTTAACAAACCCTTTTGTGAACAATGATTTATTGCAGCAAAACATATTCAACCCGACGAGTTTCTAATACCACGCCAGGTGCCACCGGTTTTATAGTGAGACAGAGGCGAAATAAGAGTATGTTTTTTAAGTACGTGATACATGTTTTAGCAATGTTTTTTTTATTATTTATCTAAAAATATGTAATCAGGCTCTGTCCGAGGCTATGTGCATTCGAAAAGGTTTGTTTAATTTATAACTTTTTGTGTACTTTCCGGTATTGATTTAAGAATGAATTAAATGTGGACCCATCTATACTACCATTGCAATATCAATAAACGAAAATCATCTCCACGTATTCCTTATAGGAATAAAATACAGCCATGATTTTAACACATTTTATGCAAAGAAATAAAATTATCAACAGCTGTCAATGATGACAATTTACGGACAAACAATCATTATCAACTGAAGGTGCTATTTATTATATTACCTATGCAAACTGGTCGCAACAGTGTTATTTTATTACTCTAGAATTTATGTCTTGACAGCATCAAACTCAAAAAATAATTCATAGAATTTATATTCAAGGATACTTTGGGGGCCACCCTGTATGGTAGCTGTAATAAAGTGTCCGGAGTTTTTTTTTTTCCCAGGGAGCCGTCTGCATGTCCGGTGGCACTGCAGCCTGAAGGCTTATTGTACCAAACTCCCGTTTTATTGTACCCATTCCAGTACCCTAGTTCCTTGAAGAAGGACTGGAGCATGTCCGGTGAGGAAACCTGTGATCGTTCTTAGCTGATTCCTACCCATTTTGAGTAGTTCTTTAGCTCTTTTTGTGCATGGTCCACTGATGTATATTTTCCCATGCATGTGTTGAGGAAGCCTTTCCCAGTGCAGTCTTTGCTGGTCCTTTACCCAGTTTTGTACCGCACTCCGGAATGTACTCTTTGGCACTCCAAGGACTGGTTCTGGCCCGACGTATGTCGTGGCTGACCCCCTTCTAGCCAGTTCGTCTGCGTTTTCATTGCCTCGAATTCCGCAATGCCCTGGCACCCACATCAACCTCGTGTTGTTGCGTTCCGCCAGTTCCCTGAGTTCCTCGAGGCATTCTAGTACCAGCCAAGACGATACCTTGGGATTAATTAGTGCACCAAGGGCTGCTTGACTATCCGTAAGGATGTTGATTGTACAATTTGTGCGGGGCCTTTGGTTGTTAATCCTGGCACTTTGTAAGATCGCAAAAATTTCTGCTTGAAATACAGAGGCGTGGTTTCCCAGTGGAAAGGTCAAACGAGTGTTTCCCATCTCACTGTAGACACCTGCTCCTGACCCTTCTTCGGTTTTGGACCCGTCCGTATACCAGGTTTGACCTCGAAGAGAGAGTCTGAAATTTTCGTTTGCCCAGTTCTCCCTTGGGTGTATTGTCACCTGAAAGGGTCTTCTGGGTACGATTTGTGGGGTCATATAGTCTGTCCTCATATCCATTATGGGACTCCTTATGATATTTTTTATTTCCATGTGTCCTGATCTAACTTTTGTGTTGCTCAGGTTATTTTTCAGTCTGTATACCCCCATTCTCGCCTCCCCTTGTACCACTATATGCAGTGGCGGGAGGTCAAGTAGGGTCTCTAAGACCGCTGTTGGTGTACTTTTAATGCATCCCGCTATGCCAAGGCAGGCTAGTCTTTGCACCTTGCCCAGCCGAAGCATAGCCGTAAGTGTCCGGAGTGGTATCAGGGATAAATAAATAAAATATATTTAAAAAAAAAAGTTACCACTTTGTATCTTAAAATTTAAGATGTTTAAACTTTTTTGTGTCCGGAGTGGTATCAGGGATAAATAAATAAAATATATTTAAAAAAACTTACCACTTTGTATCTTAAAATTTAAGATGTTTAAACACTTTTAATAATATAAGCATCAAAAGAGTAGAAAGGTTCGCTGGCAATGCGTTAAAAAGAATCGGTTTAACGCGTGTAGAACTATATGAAGAATACTGACAGGTAGAGATTAAATTAATAATTTCGGCATGTAAACAAGCTGACACATCCAACAATCTTGTTTTCTTTCACTTTCCAAAACACCAACAGTAGCTAATTGAATGGTGTTCACTCTGTATTTATTAGTAGTTGTATTTGTGATAAATAAATCAAAATATGTATTTCATTGAACAATTAAAAATTGTGGCCTACAATAACCGGGAAATATGTAACATGTCGCGAAATATCGAGAAACGTTGGTGTTTATGTGACGCAGTATTGATCTTGACTTAAATTATAATAAATTTAAATTATTTATATTGTTAAATATAATATTCAATTAATTTACTTATGAAAAAAGAACTAGTTATTACGAATTAATTGACAGGTAAAGATAAAATTAGTGTTTACAGTACAATATTGCCAGACATTTTTTAAACAGATCACCTGGAAAAAAATTCAATGACTTATAAAAGAATTTAAATTATCTACCAGCATTTTAGGAATTTTAACTCTTTTAATTAAAGGTAAAATTTAAAAGAGTTGTTTTATTTTGTCATTTGTGGTATTACGTCATAATACTATAGAAAAATTCTCTCGCAAGGGTCGTAATTTTTAAATTCCAGTATGCCAAAACAGTAATTACTTATTTTTGAGAACCACCCTAAACAAATATGAAGATTTTAAATATAACAAGAATCCAGCCAGATACATCAAAAATGTTACATACGCTAAAAAAATTATTTGTGACTTTACAATATTGGACGTTGGCAATTTTTAGCCACAGTCGGACATGACAAAATAACGACTGACTTTTACAAAAAGTTATGTTAGATTGTAAATTTACATAACTTACATGTAATATTATACTGGAGATTTATTATTTAAAAAATTATAAAACAATAAGTTATGTAAATTTACAAATGTATTTTCCACAACTTTTGTAAAGGTCAGTTGTAATTTGGCCACAGCTAACTGCGCTGAAAAAACTATTTTGTGAATTTACGATTACAATATCCGACAAGACAAAATTACAAATGACTTTTACAAAAGCTGTGGAAAAAAATAATTTGTAAGTTTACATAACTTTAATGTGATATTACATTAAATATTATTATTGACGTTTTATACATGTTCACTATATTATTATATATAAATTAGGTAAATTTACAGATGTACATGTACATAATTTTAACTGTGGCTAAAAAAGCCTACGTCCAACGTTGTTAATTCAACAAATTTAATTTTACAATTGTAAGTCAGTTAGTTAGTTAACCAAAATTGGTTATTGCAACCACGTATACCGGTATCGAACCCAAATTGACGTCCATAGGCGATAAATGCATTGCATCCCTTCTACCAATTTGCTATGTACTCTTCTTTAGTTCACCGCTGCAACGAGCGCGCTAATTCGAGCAGATCGAAATCTGAGGCTGCCGGCCCAGTGCTTCCACCTTTCGTCAACACCAACAAAGCACATCCTACCTCCAATATTTCTCATGCTTTTAATTCCACACCTGTATATATTTACATACATTTGATATAAGAATTATGTACCGATAAACCTTGAAATTAAACTAATTTTTTTCTAAAAGTGACAAAACCCAGGCTCGCATAAGTACATCAAACGCGGTCGAACATCAAATTTCTAACAACACTACACAATATGCCATTATTGTCACCGAAGCCACTTGAGTCGTACAAACTGTTGTGAGACCAGTTTCATAGTCTATGTGTCGTTTAAGACATGCAAATTTTTCCAAATTTTAAATTCGTTAACTCCGGGTATTTTTTTTTTTTTTGGTTAATTTTGTTAATACACCAAAAATTAATCAATACAATGAACTGAGGCCATGAAAATACATCATTTAGGTGTCATACTTGCATGTCATGCGCATTCTTGCATGAAAACAAACAAGTTTTTGCAATGAGTCCCTTGGAATTATCGAGTTCATAAATCATAAAAACAGTTTAATTTAATTGGGTTTTTAATTGGACAGGATGTAAACAAAACAATTTTAATTGAAAATCTGACGCACGGAGCGTCTTTGTAAACGTTAAGGGGTGGGACTGAATTTGTTCTTTACCTTACCATGTTTCTTAATCAGTGATATGCTAGGGACTATTCATGTCTATAGTTAATTTACTATTGCACACGAAAAAAACAATTTTAATCAAAGAGTCTTATAGATGCAAATAATTTTTTAATCGATATTTGAGACTTCCATATAAAAAACCACGTATATGTATATATATATATATATATATATATATATATATATATATATATATATATATATATATATATATATATATATATATATATATATTATATATATATATATGTGATATAACGGTAGAGGGTAGTCTCGACTGACTAGTTAAACAGTAGGGTGTTTTATGGTGTATTTC
>JACEGR010002207.1:0-136544 GCA_014170235.1 Listronotus bonariensis | reverse complement strand
AAAAGTTATGTGATATTTTAAAGCAGAACCTCCTATTAAAAAATTGCAAAAAAACTTACTTCGTATAGAGATTAGACCAACCTAAATTAACTGTCATAAAAAAATTCTTATTACCCTTAAATTAAAAAAAAAAATGCCTCTCCTAGTGTCCGACCGAACTTTCGGTTTCGGCCAAAAAATTAAGTTTCGGTGGTAGTTTCGGTCTCGGCTAAAATTGGCCGAAACCTTGTGTCAAATCGGGACATTTTGGCGCTGATTCTTGAGTATTGACGATTACAAACAGTCAGTTGAGCTACATATATAAACTAACCAACGTTTAAATGAAAAAGTTAAAGCAGTGTCAGATCTGTAATAAATTGCAAATGTAATTCAAAAAATAAAGTTACGGTAACATAGAAAGGAAGTTACGGCCTAGTCTGGTCAACTTGTACCTTTTGGGTATCATTTTTGTATATTCTCCGAAAATTACGATCGAGGTGTCATTCGATTAGGAATAATGTATAGAAAGTTTAAGGAAAAGTCCCGAAAGGTCCCGATGAAAAGTGCAAAAGTTATAAACAATAAATGGAAAAGAAAAGTAGTGGTTTGGTTTTGTTTTCAATATCTCAAAAACTATAAAAGATATTCAAAATTAAAAAAAAGATTTTAAAAGAGATCGAAATTTCCTAAAAAAAGTCCAACCTCCATGCAGGAACTGTATCTTGAATATATATAATTTATGCCCCGAAAATAGCGCTAAAAGCGGGCAGTCTGACTTTCGCGCGAGGTCCGTCCCTCGGACACGACAAAAAAAACTTTTCATATAAAATATGGAAATAAAAAAAAAATTTCACAATTAGGATACATGAATAAATAATTATCACATAAAACACAAACTACAGTCTTTGATTGATTGTTAATAAAAAGTAGAAAATTAACATTTTAAATTTTTTCAACGGGAATCTATTTATATGCCTCTTAAGAATAACTCAACAACGTAAAAAAAATTCAAGGTTGTAGTTTAATAATAATCGGGCTTTTTATTTTAACATACAATTAAAAAAGTTGTTAATTAACTAATGGAAAAATTGGGATAAAATTGTTGGCTGGCGCATAATTATGTATTCATGTATCCTAATTGTGCAACATTTTTTTATTCTTTAATTTCATATTTTATTTGACAAAATTAATTTTTTATTGCCGTATCCCAGGGACGGACCTCGCGCGGAAGGCAGACTACCCGCTTTTAGCGCTATTTCGGGGCTCTGTAAAAATTATAAAAATTTAAGATAAAATTTTAGGAGGTAAGACTTTTTTAGGAAATTTATTTCTCTTTTTAAATCTTTTTAAATTTTAAATATCTTTTATAGTTTTTGAGATATTCAAAAAAAACAAACCCCAAATTTTTTTTGTATTTTTTAAAAATTTTGCAATATACAAAAATTTTACCCAAAACGTACATTTCCCCTTCCCTTTCGGGATCATCCCACACAGGCCCGACGACCGCCCCCTAGGTGGTGCACTGCAGCCTGAAGGCTTATTGTACCTTGACCCCTACTCCTTCCCATTCACACACCATTCATTCCATAACTTGGATGGTTGTTGCTCGGTCCGTTTGTTCACCCCCGAGCAGAACACCGAGTGCCGTTGCCCAAAATCCACAATGCCGGTCACCCATCCAAGTTATGGGCGCGCACTTCACTGCTTAACTCCGGAGCAGCCAAAAGCGCGCCTAAAAAAAAAGGTACATGTTGAACAGGCTACTTGGGCAACTGAGGAAGAATGGTTCTTAAGTTTGGACCGTGTCAAATTGAAATCGTTTACCGACGTTTGGCCATCGAATGCAGAGGCACTTTAGGGATCTCTACTTTTCGAAATTCGAAAACTGAAAATTTGTTTTTTTGTTTTCGCATTTATGTATTTATTATTATATTTTTCTATCTATTAATTTAAGGGGAGACGGTGATCTAGAACTTAAGGATTTGACTAGTTTACAGGGCTTTTTTTTGTGAAAAGAATAAATAACAACATAAAATATTTTTATTTCATTTTATTATTTATGAAGAATTTCAAAAAACAAAGATAAAGGTGTGTTTTAAAATGGCGTTGAAGTCAACAAAAATATTTTTGTTGGCGGTGAGACTATAAAGTTGGCTCTCTCGCTAATCAGAAAACAGAAAATAAAAGAAATTATTGTTCAGTATTACTGTCTTTATCACAGGTGCTATAATTAAAAAACAAAAATGACAAAATGACGATTTACAAAAAAATTCTCGAAATCAGACGTATTTTTTATTAGTTTTTGTGCTTTAAAAATTAGAAATATTTAACGTAAAAATCTAGTCCTAGCACCTGCGAAAGGCACACCTTTGCTGAATTATATTGTAAAATACATCGTACAGGCAAAAGTAGTTTCAGATAAAATGAGGTTAAAGTTTTGAGAAGTATAGGCCGACCTTTCGTGCCAACTTACTAAATAATTTGTTGAACTGGAAGTATCATGAATATCATAAAAAAAAATAAATACAGTTTTGAAATATCATAACATAGAAATAGTGAAAAAATCAATTTAAAAAATTCTAGACCACCGGGTCTCCTTAAATTGCAAATTTCTTATAAAAAATCAATTATTTTAAAATTTTAGTATCGCAAAACATAAAGTGTTACATAAGGAAAAAAGCAGCAAATATGGCATAGTTGAATGACTTCCTGACTCTCTAAATTGAAGGAACTTGCTATAAGTATTTAAATTATAGAAAATTATAATATTTGCGTTTGCTTTAATAAGCATTTATCCTGAGGTTATTTATTAACTTTTAATATATTCTTGCCGCAAAAACCCAACAGGCTTTGTATCTAAAAATATGCAACTATTCATAATGCACGTGCCTGTAAATAAATACACAACAATGTATAAGAACTGTCCCGTAAAATCAACAATAGAATTGCTTACAAATTATGATTGTGGCAAAATAAAATTTACTTTCCTTCTTCTTTATATGGTTCTGTCAGGTGTCGTCCTAAAGTTACTGTTTTGCCCATTTGCTATGGTTGCATTGTCGATTTATTATCCTTTTACAATGTTTGCTTTAAGCTTTCTTTGTCCTTTTAATGTGAAAGTTATAGTTTACAACAAACTTTGGCTTTGAAAAATTATATTATTTGTACCATTTCTTAAGGTGTTATTAGAATAACAAGAAATGTTGCATGATATTTTTCCTGCTGAAATTCCTTAATCTGCGCATAGGCATTTTTCTATTTTTAAAAGTTATTTAATTTTTCTTTTAGCATAAAAAATACTACTAGCGCTTTTTTACCCGGCTAAAAAATAATTATTTGCCCTATAATTTTTTTTTAATCTTTGTACAATCCACGAAGGCCTAAGGCCTAAATACTAACGTACCATGGCCATGGGTGTCTTAAGCAAGGTAAGAGGAAGTTTGTTAACACGGGACTTGGGGAAGAAAGAAAGACCTCCGCTGGCAGCAGGTTCCACATTCTAGAAACTCTAGGGATAAAAGAACGAACGAAATGGGAAGTTTGGGTCCTGTCCAGTTGGACCGTATGGGAATGCATTACGAGTCTCTCTGCTGGGAGTTGCAAGTGTAGGGACTATACTGGATACTCCTACAGCTCGACGATGGGCAAGAGAAGGAAGTCTTTCAGTAAGTAGAGGATCAATAATAAGACGAACAGATCTTCTTTGAATGGCATCAAGAGTGCTGAGGGTTGTGGGGGACGCCATTCCCCAGACATGAGAACAATATTCCAAAGAGGGTCAAATTTGGGACATATACAAAGTGCATAAATTGGAAGGGGAAAAATACTTTTTGGCTCGGAAAAAAAACCCAAGCTCTTTGGAAGCCGCCGTGGCTATAGATACGATGTGTTTATGCCAGTTGAGGTTGTTCTCAAATGAAATGCCCACAAGGTTGAATGTGTCGTTGCTCTGCAAAACCGGGCCACTCATAAGCAAAGAGTGAGTGTTTGATGATTTTTTCCGCGACAAGGAACATGATTGAGTTTTAGATGCATTAAATTGAACGAGATTTTTGGCGCCCCAACCCAATATTAGGTTGAGGTCCTGTGAAAGAGATATTTGCTTCGCCCTGCGTTTGCTTTCCAAGTCGGGTTGAGAGATTGGTTTGAGAACCTGTAAACTGTCGTGAAGGGTACTATCGTCAGCCAAACTGTGAATGGGATTGGTTGTAGAACAAAGAAGGTCGTTGATGTGAAGAAGAATCAAAGTTGGTGCCAATGCCAGTACTGAACCCTGAGGCACTCCAGCATTAATTTCGTGAAAGCTTAAAGAGTGGCCATCCACAATGACAGATATACGTCGATTAGAAAGATAACTGGAGAGCCAAGCGCAGAGTTTAGTTGGAAGACCGTAGAAGGGAAGTTTATTGAGAAGTGCGTCATGCCAGACCTGGTCGATAGCAACGACCTGGGACTCACCTAGAAACTCTTCCAGTTGTGTGATACGAAGGAAAGAAGATCTGCTGTAGATCTCTTGTGACGAAATCCGTACTACCTGTCATGTAAAATCTTATGTTTTTCTAAACATTTAAGAACTTGCGAGTTTATGAATTTCTCATAACTTTACAAAGCAATAAGAGAAGTGAAATAGGTCCCATGTCCATAGTCGGATGGAAGAGATTAAGATCCTTTCTTGGGGATGGGTTGGACACGTGCACCTTTCCAACTTTTAGGAAAAATACCCGTGTCATAAGAAATTCGAAAGAGCCGAGTCAAAATAGATGCAAGTTCAAGAACACATTTTTTTAAAACGTTTGTTGTATGCCATCTAGCCCAGACGATTTCCTGGTGTTAAGAAAAGAAAGGATTCGCTTAATGTGTTTTACCTTAACGATAATATTGGGCATTTTATAAGAAACAGGGGGAATGGTTGGAATTGGATGATTGACAGGTCGGTGAAGGGTTTTTTCCGAAACTAACAAAGTTATATTTAAAAGTCATGTTTGTTAGCCATTGTAGTTATATTTAACAGTATGCCTTAATTGCCGTAAAACTTCTTAACCAAGTCGATGATAACTTTTGCCACTAAATTAAAAACATTAAAGTAAGTTAACTGATCTATAACTAGAAAACAAACTAAACGTTAAATTGCAATTAGGAAAACAAAGAATTCCACTAGAACAACAACGTTTTCTCAGAACCGCAAACAACTAAGAAAAGAACTAAGTGATCTAATATTAGAGTTAAATAAAATACTCTTAAATTTCTCATACACCGTGACTCAAACACATGGGAAATTTTAGTGAGAATACAAAAAAGACAAAGATCTGAAATTAGTGCTCACATACGTTCATACGGTCGTAAACCTGTTAGCGCGTTGAAAGAATTAACATTAAAAATGACATTTTTTATAGGGTTAACTAAAAATTTATGTGTTCATAAATCTCTAAGTACCAACATTTTTACTGCAGTACTTTCGAGTTATGATTTTATGTTCGTACTTTAACTTGCGAACAATGCAATTTTGTTTTTAACGATCGACAAAACGATGTCTTTAGTGGTGATGACACATTTTAAAAAGCTTAAACAAAATATTATTTGGCTTTACTCCAGAATAAAATTTGTGATTTCCCTGCAATAAGATCTATCTGTACGACGGCAATTAACATGGAGAACGTAGAATCAAATAAATATTTTTAAAAAATTAAACCGACTACAAAAAGATAAATAAAACTCACTAAAAATTTAAAAACAATGAATAAAAAATAATAGAAAAATGAAGTTGGGTAATAACATTCCGCGGTAATTGTTTACTTATCGGACACCACGCCAATTTTGATGATTTTTGATATACTACTAACTAAACGTTAATAACTTAATAAACAAAAGATTTTTATACTTTAATACCATATTATGTTATTACCGACTTCATATTTCTATTTTTTTTTAATTCATTATTTTTAAATTTTTACTAAGTTTTATTTATTTATTATTATTTTTTTTTTTGAAGTCGGTATTTTACCCCTTCTAGTTTTTATTATTAACATTTAATTGGTTACCACCAACTTAAAAAAATAGTACAAGTACTTTTTGCTCTCATGTAAACTCACAAAACGGCAATGCTACCCCTAATAGGTATAAGTTGGGTATGAAACTCAACACCTGACCCACAAAAATAAAGTATACGCAATTACAAAAAATGAAGAATATGAACTATTAGTTAAATGACAACGACATCGACATGACAAATAAAAATATTTTGACATTACATTTACTACCTTGATTGTTTAAACATTCAGCATAGGTAGCATATATTTACTAGAGGCAGCTTTTATTGAAAAATAAGTCTAGTACCTTTGTTTTTTGAGATCCTGACTGGGTTTTCTTATGGAACCACTGCGCAAATACACTCTTTCGAATAAAGAAAGAATGTTGAAAATCGGTCCACAAATGACGTAGTAATCGGTTGTTCATACATTAAAAAAACTTAGGTGTCGAACATATAACCTCCTTCTTTTTTAAGTAGGTTAAAAAGACAATCCTGTTTTGGTTAATTCTAGTTAGTAAGGGTACTAAATAAAAAGAAAAAAACACCTAATTATGCATTTTTGTCGAGGTGACCAAACAAGGATAAAAAGGGTGAAAAGAAGTAAAATTTTACTATGTCTAAACAAGAACAGGTCGTTTAATCCTTTTAATCCTTCCCTATATTTGGATTTTTACCCTTTTTAGGATAGGGAATAAATACACAGCCTTAAATTGCAAATGTGTGCAAATTTTCATAAGATTTGATGGGATTATGTAGTACAATTCAAACATAGATAACCTACATTTAGATCCGCAGTGGTAGGAAGCATTTTTCGAATTTTTACCACCACGCGCAATAAACAAATGGACGTTTGGACGAACATGCGTACTTAAAAGCCGTAGCAAAATACATACACCGTACCCTCCGTCCGCGGTCTGACCGTGACGCTCTTTAGCTACCGTACTCCGAACACAAAACCAGGACGCCGTCGACCGTCTTTCCGATAATGCGGATAGTCTGTTTGGCGCCAGTATCGTTTACCCTCGATTTGCTTGCGCACAAACTCGTTTTTTCGCCGATGAAATGTAACTTTTGTTTTGCGCAGGTAATAACGTTGACAATCCATCGAGACCAGTGAATTCAAAATAATCAATTTTTTGAGCACATCTCTATAGAAAAAGAGGACTATTTTGACTTTAGACATATGCAAATAAAAAATTTGTGGAGACTTTCTAAACACTCTTCATTTTTTATTTTATTTACTCAACCTTCAACTATTTCAGTTCAAAAAAACCCAACGATACAAATCAATCAAACTCAACTATAAAATATTTTTAGTATTTTTTTATTGTGCTTACAAACTATTAATAATTTGAGTTTTTGATGGATTACTTTAAAGTAATTTCAAATTTATTATTCAAAAGTTTTAGAGGTACGTTGGCCAAGAATAACCTGGTTAAAGAGTTTGGGTTACCTAAAAGTTACTTTACTGTTTTTTTCCTGATCAAAATATTACTCTTCTTAACAAAAAAAAAAAAATTGTGAGTGCCCTTTTTCATATCGATATAGAGCAAAAATTTGGGTAAAAGGGTGTCACCATTTTTTCCAAATGTAAAGAGGGGTCATGTATAGTATTGCCATAAATACTACAGCCAATGTCGGGACATCTTAATTTCTGGTATGTTTAAGTTTAGCCGGGGAGGGGAGGTGACTGGGGTGTATTGTTGTATATTTTTGTGTTTTAATATTATTTATTTAAACACTTTTTAAAAAAATTAAACCGACGAATTTTACCCAATGTAGATATCTTGTCCCATTCAAAAGATAAAGTGGGGAAAACACTTTTAATATCCTCACTGTATAAATTTTTTCAAGGACAGAATTAAACCTAAGGTTTCAGTGCTGTTTATGATTTATCATATGTTAGCCTTTTGCGCCAAGTGCCTGATAAATAAACACATAATAAAATTCCTGACTACTCTATGTTACAGGGTGTTACGAAATTAATGCACCAAATTTCATTATGTCATTAAAATTTGGTGCATTAATTTTGGAACACCCTGTATTTAAAACAGTCGAAATCCGAAAAAATATATTAATTGTAGATATTCAACAATCGGTAATACAAGGTAGATGAGTATTTTTATAATGTATACCTAACCGGTTTAACCTCTTTAAATAAGTGTTAATTAATATTCAAAGTTTACTAAGTTTATTGCTGCTTGCATGATAATATTATATACTATATTTAGAAATTACAATTTATGTCTAAAAATACTTCTGTGCTAATAAGAAAAACGAAAAAAATTAGTACCAAATAATAAACTATCGTTATAATAAAATTGAGAAGGTGATGTGCAAACCGCAGTTTTTGCATAAGAGAATATTTTAAGAAAAACAGCTTTTTCTGCGCAATTGAATTAAATTTCAAACATTTTTAAGAAGTTGGGATAGAATGAATACAGTTACTTAAGAAAATCTCTAATTTGGCCCTGGAACACTATTTAAAATATAATATTCCATACATAACTCGGTTTTGTTGATTTTGTCAAAAACTGCGGTTTGAAGATCACCTCCCCAATTATTTTTTTGCATACAGTATCAGCTAAGTCAAAAGGTTTACGGGCAACGTGTGGAAAAGAGACGTTCTTACTCGTGTAGAATACCAACAGGTAGATATAAAATATATAATTCCGACATTTAAACAAGGTGAACCGCACAGTGCGTCGATATGTGGACAAAAATTCCGAAATGAACATGTTCATAACGACTTTAATGTATATTATGTGGAATAATGTGTTAAATAAATAATAATATTACAGTATTGTTTTCTGTATTGGCAGAGTATTGAACCTATACTACCATATTGTACCATAGCTAAAGGTGAATGGCAACTAATAGACTGATCGAGCAAAAACAGAAAAAAATGGTTTTTTGTTGTTGCTGTCATTTTAATAAGTTTAAAAATATGTATAAAATATGCAAACCGGTTGGTGCATCGCCGAAGGGAACTTTGAAAATCCCATTTAAATTTTAAGGGGTTAATAATTGGCTCCCTGTACATTTTACAAAAATAATGTAAGATACCTTTTAAAGAGACCAATCTAACAAACCTTCGTGCCAAGTGTCAAAAAATTTTAATTAGCGAAACTTGAATTATTCAATTAAATGTAATTGCAAAATTACCAAAAATTTTGGTTCAGGTAAAACCAACAGCAGGCAACAACAAACAACAACAAAATTTGCTATAAGGCTTTGTCCTTTGTCCCATCTTACGTACAGCTATAGTACAGCTGAATACAAGGAATGTTTATATTGACATTTTTACACATGTCATAACAACATTCATTTTACAGGTGCCTGTTTGGTTTTACCTGAATCGAAAATTTGGTAATTTTGCAATTAATTGAATAATTCAAGATTCGCCTATTAATTTTTTTCAAACTTGGCACAAGGGTTTGTCATATTGGTCTCTTCGAAAACCTATCTTACATTTTTTCTGTAAAATGTACAGGGGAACCAATAATTAACCCACATAAAATATACATGGGATTTCCTATGTACTTGCAATAGTTCGTCTATAAGCATACATAATCAATATTGCTTATTTGGTCAAACTAAACTAAATATCCCTGTCCATTTTCTTATAAGACTGTTGTGAAAAGAAGTTATACAGATCACACAGAATGTTGGTACCCTTCTAATTATATTCGTAGATTTTTATATAATCATTTAAAGTATTTACGTTATATTATAAGCATGATTTTTTTGCATTATCAAAACCGAAAAATAACTCCCGATTTAACTGGATGTGCCCTAAACTATCCTAAAAAACTGTCAAATCCAAATAATATCATAACCATACATACATACGTAAAAACCCTTTAAACAATTAATTTACAGTACAAAATTAACATTATTAAACTGTTTTGGATGGGTTATGCCATATTTATTTATTATCCAGCAGCCTAAACTGCCCCCTTAAATAAAATTAATTATCTGTGCACATTTCAAATACACAAAAACAAAAACCTTAAAAAGCTCCTATACAATCACAGCATAATAAAATCCAAAGCCTTTCTGACATCAATTAACACTCCATCAAAACGTATCCTAATCAAAATAAACTCGCTAAAATTAACCACGCGCTTGACCGCACGCACCTTCTTACGCGATATTCGTCCTAACAGTTACGTCACTTAGAGGCGATTCTCGTTTGTTATGCGTTACCGGTATTCGTGTCAGCGCGCACCGCGACAAAACGAGACGAAAATAAAAATGCCAAGCGTGGCCTAGCGCGATTGATGACGGCCAGCCGACTGGAGAAAACAACTGCCGGCATACTGGAACTCCTGTTGTTTGACTTGACGTCCTGTGCACCACGGCCAACGTGATAGAAAGGACAAACGTTGGTCCTTCGAGCCAGGTCGGCAAGTTTTGCATTTTGGTTTATTTTTGTTTTTAATGATATGTCAATGCCGTTTAATTTAAAGATGTGTACTGAATTTCAATTATTTCTTGCTTGAATTGTTAAATTTGCACTGTAGTTTATCCGCAGAGATATGCAGGGTTGGTGGGTTAAATTTTATTACTAAAACAAAATTAAAAGATAATAGTTTACGTAAATAAATTAATTAGGTAGCAAACCGTCGAAAAAAGAAAAACGAATCATTTTTTTTCTAGATTTGCTAAAATATCAATTTTTATTCCTTTGTATACAGTCATGTTATATTAGTTTCTGAGTAGTATAGTAATCGACTGTAATTACATTACACTACATAAAAAAAATAGGCACCGAACCCAAAGATCTGATATACCGGGTGTCCCTAAAATGTGACTTACTTCTATAACTTTTTATGTTGTTATGGTGTCCGACTATATTTTGACCCATTTTTTTGACAGCAAATAACTTAAGAACAAATTAACAGGGCCGTGCCTACCGGGTGGTGCAAGACACCAAGGCGCAACCCAGCCGGGGCGGAAAATTGTGATATAAAGGGCGGAAAATTTTGAAATGAAGGGCGATATTTAGGAACGAACTTTTGGAATCGAAAACAGTGTAATTTTAAAGGGGTGGCCAATAATTTTTTGCACCACGGCGCAAGTCACTCTAGGTACGGCCCTGCAAATAAGGTTATCTGGGTTGCTTTCCAGTAACGAAAATTTTTGTGCGTCACGCTCCAAGGCTTAAAGCTCTTGAACTGCTCTAAAAAGTTAGTCACTAGATCGCATCCTTAGACAAGGAAAGAGAGATACTTTAAGAAATTTTAAAATTTCGTTGTTATTAACCTTTCTTGGCTTTATAATAATAATCTCTTTTTAATATCTAATTCCATTTTAAATAAATAATTTTGAAAAATCTATCCTTAACCATAAAAAAACACGTTTGAAGCACAAAAACCAAAGAGGGGTTGGTGCATGAGGGGCAAGGGGAAAGAAAAACGTAGTAGCTCAGGTGCATAACACTTTCCGTCACTGGAACGCCATAAAGTAGAACGTAATGCTCCTGAGCTACTCGGGAGCGCTCTATTTGCGTCACTGGAAAGCCACTCAGGATGCAAAGTCGGTCTATATAGGGTCGCGACATTCGGCGATATTGCTTTGACGTGTGATGACGTCACATCTCCCATTTTTCGGCCATGTTGTTCAGTGCCCGAGATATACAGTTTATTGTATTATTAGAACAACAGTTTACATAACAGTTTTTATTTATTATTAAGTTGTAAATTCTTTCACTTTAAATAAAAAACATTTGGAATTACATTTTTTAACAAATATCACTTTCAAAACAATGCAAAATGAAATGCGCAAATTCTAGACGCCACTGGATTGATCATCAGCTTTGATCTTACCCAGTCTTGCCAACTTTTCTCTGTAGGATGGGCACCCCAAAGTCGATTGATGAGATAAGGTCACGACATTCGTCAGATTGGCTAGCCTGGCTGTGACGTCAAGTCGGGCCATTTTCGGCCATGTTTGATTTTAGGCAGATCAGTGGCGTAGAATTAAGGAGGAAACAAAAAAGAACTGTACGTTATAAAAAAAGTTTATTAGATTATATCAATATGCATAAGTTATAATTAAACTATAAATGTAATTAAATAATTATTTCATTTATTCAAAAACCATTATAAAAACTTTGTATAGGTATGTACATAAATAACTGGTTCCTTATTTGTTATATACCTACCGGTTGAGCTAAATAACATATAACACATATGCAATGTGACGAAGAGACAATCTAACTAAATACGGACATGTAAACATGCGTAACTAATATTGCTTGTTTATTACATAGAGGAAACCTTTTTATTTGTAATTTCTCAGAAATTATATTCTTTACAACAGTTGGTACATGGTTCCAAATTACACTGCTGTCCTTAGTTAAGCCGGATGTTCATGAAAGCGGTTTTCCGCTCGCGGATAATAATTCAGCGTTGTGATTGGTTAGTGAAAATTTAAAATGCTTTTCCCGCCAATCACAACGCTGAATTATTATCCGCGAGCGGAAAACCGCTCTCATGGACAGTAGGCTTTAAAACGTCCTAACTACATTTTTAAAAATGTTGGCCTACACTACTACTACGTATATGCATATACACGTTCGGCGGTTGAAAAGTTTCGAATATGATTTTTGGGTAATGTGTAAGAAAAAGACGTAGTAGAGCGACAACAAACTTGGCTCCACCTACTTTGGGCGGCTATCGCGTCGTCGTTGCGCTTATCAGTCCGGTCAAAGTTCGGTTGCAATTCTTCGCATACAGTAATAAAGTAAAAATGGTCTTCACTGTTGAACAAACTAAAGTGCACTGCTAGGCAGCCGAAATTTACATTCACATCGAGCGGACCCGAGCAGTAGGTACGGGGAATCGGCGTCGCTATCGGTGGGCGGTTACCTATGCAGTCGTTCTCTGTCTACTCTCTATCTATTAGTGTCTAATACATTAAAACGCAATCCGTTATATTCAACTCGCCAAACCTGTATATTATCAGTTATTCTATGCATTATTTATCTATTCTCCCAGTTAACAACGTCCTAACTTTATTGTGTGTGTTGCGTCAATGAAGTTAGGACGTCGTAACTTGGGAGAATAGATAAATAATGCATAGAATAACTTGTTTACACATATAGGCCAACATTTTTAAAAAATATAGTTAGGAAGTTTTAACTAAGGACGGCAGCTATATTTAGTTTTGTTAAAATTTTAGGGACATATAGGGTATAATACCTGAAAACTGTTTAATATTTAATTAGGTACCTTTCTTTGAAAAAAAAACAAAATATTAAATTTAATTTTAAAACTTATATTGTTATATAATATTTTTTAAAGTACCCATAACTAAATAACTTTTAATTTGAAGCATATTTGAAAAACTTAACAGTATTTATATTTTTTGTATCTATAATGACTAATACACAAAACTGATTTATTAACTCTGCTTTATTTTCTTTAAAAATACTCATGTATAATATTAATAATAAAATAATCCTTATTGTACAGAAATAATCACATACAAAGGTGGAAAGTATCGCCAGGCGTATTTTAATTAATAACCATCAACTAAAAAAATATATAAACAAAACTAGAACCCTCGACACTACACTGCTTCATAATGTACAACACTAAAGACTAAACACTATAAAAAATTACTAAAATAAAAACAGTTAGAACCAATAAAATATGAAATCTCTATAAACTAACAACAAACATTTACAACTCGAAAATAAACAACCGAAACGAAAATAGCAGAGCCTTTTACCAAACAATAAAAGCTTCGACAACGCACGACTCTGTCATCAGCTGATAATACTGACAACTTGAAACAGAACTGCCAACCGAAATCGTAATTCTCACACCCTCACGTCCCTGACCCAAGCTATCCCCGGTCTCGCTTATGTCTAAACCCCTTCTCATAAAGAAACTCTGGGGCACCCTACAGCACCCTCCTTGCGTCCCCGACCTCGAACCGCCTAAAAGTTGAGGATGTGTCGCAACCTATTCCCAGTATAAATATAAACTAACCTTAATCAGGATGCGGTTTTCTAAGCGGATCAATAAATATCTATTATTTTCTAAACTTACCAACGCTTTTTTTTAGGAGAAAAAGATTGTATTTTAGTTTTATAAAATAAAACATGGTGTTCCATTTAAAATAACAACATGCATCAATTTTAGGCGAAGAACCAATGCTAAAATGGTATTTACCACTCGGTTATGTTGACGTTTAAACAATGTATTATACGTCAAAGTTGTCACCAATTATTACCGCGGTTATAATTGGTGGAACGCCTGAAATTGCTAATTGTCCTATATTGGAAAATTGGCCATCTTGTTTTTGTGGTTGTGTTGCGAAATTTCACAACCAAATGACGAGATATAATAAAAAACAATCTATCAATCCTCAGTAATCATTTCAATCACAGTAAAGCTTTACAATTTTATGGAAGAAAGGGGTGTGAAAATAAGGCAAATTTGCGTTTCAAGTTTGATGATGGATATCTCGAAAACAAAACGTTGCCGACCAAGAATTCTTTCTAATTCGTAACCAGCGCCCCAGAAAATCCCCCGTAAGCCGAAAATCAGTAAATCGGCGTGGTGTCGGATAAGTAAACAATTACAAAAAATATTTAAGCATAATAAAAAGATTCTTAATACATTTTGTTGCCATAATAACGTTATTGGTGTGGAATATCGGAATAAAATAAATTTCTCAAACGTAATTTTATTAAAACGCACTTTTTTATAAACGATAAGTTTAACAAAAATAGTTTTTTATCGACTATAAAAACAAGAAAACATTAGAATTAGTTCAGAAAAATTAGAAACGACCTTTAATTCCTAATTTTTAATTTATTTATTAAATAAACCATGCAACCAGAACCCGTAAAATGCAAAGATAAATAATTTACAGGAACACGCAACGGAAGTTCTTGAATGTGTTATTTAAATTGCTCAGGTAACTATTTCATTTACGAAAGTACGCGACATATTCTTTATAAATTGCTATTTACTTCCATCATGACACCTACTTGGAATTTTAAACTCTCGATATTGCATTGTTATGCAAAAGAGACAACTAAATGCTCAACTCGGACGGATATGGACATAAGATAATAAACTTTAAACTTAATAAATAATAGTTTAAAAGAACTAAAAAAACACGCTTTTATATGCAACCGAACTAAAAATTAGAAAATAATTTTTCATTACAAAGAGTTTGTCACTTCAGAGTAAAAAGCGTGGGGTGCATTTTACTATTTTTTCATAACTTTTCCCTCATAGATATTTGCAAATAGAATAATTATAACATCTGAAGTGACAAACTCTTTGTAATGAAAACTTATTTTCTAATTTTTAGTTCGGTTGCATATAAAAGCGTGTTTTTTAGTTTTTTAAACTATTATTTATTTTTCATTTTTAGTTCGATATATCAATTAGTTTTCTGCGGTCATGTGATATTGAAATGTTTTACGAACTATTTATGTATGTATGCATGTAAGACTGAAACTGCACGCATGCGCAGACCACTCGCCTAGCTCTAGCTCGCTTACTCTTTCACAGAGGATCTGTAAAGGAATTTATTTATCCTGGCGGTCCTAATCAGGATAACGGGATACTGTTTTTAAATTATTGCATTGTCATCGGTCCTTGATACGTGTGCAAAGTTTCAAAGAAATTGAATCGCTGAGAGTTGGTAAAAATTAGGCTCAAAGATTCCGTTACATATATAGATAGATAGATAGATAGATAGATACAACCCAAGCTGATAATAAAAACTTTTTTTTACGAATGTAAAGTTTGATAGCACGAGCCGTCAGGCGATAGAGGGGCAATCCCATGAGTAAAAAAGACACTTTATGCATGTGTGACATACTTTATTTTTTTACGACCTTATAACACTTTCCCAAATCACCAAAGGTTTTATTTATTTAAACTTATTAATTTAAATTTTGGCAGCATAGCCATTTTATTGCAACAAAAAAATCATAGTCTCCTTATTTTTTAGGAGACAATTATCCTTTTCATAACTATGCACTTATGATTTATATTCGAAAATTGTATGTACTTACTTTTTGTAGAAATAATCGATACTAAAACAGTATAAATTCCTTTTAATTTTTTAGTCATCCAAATTCATTATTACTATTAATTTTCAATAATTTCTATTAAATTTATTTGACAACTGTCAAATTTTAAAACTAGTGACACATGAACTAAAGGAAATAATGACGAAATCAAAAGTAACTTGACCGTTTGTTTCAGTTAATGTCGCGTTTATTGGTACATTGCATAAATTGGTATTTAAGTTTATTGTAGTAGGCGTTAAAACAAAACACTAATTCAGGTGTGAAAAAGCTTAAATTAAAAAACGGCATTTTTTAACGGTCGTGGAAAAACTTATCTTTCATACTAGTCACTAAAACTTTGTTATCGACATTTTCTGACATCACCTGAGATCCTTAGGTTTTCGATCATGGCGATAGTTTAGCCGACAAAATGAATTATTATTTTTTACCTCATTTTTAAAATACTTTTTTTTAACTGTGTATCTCAAAAGTTAGGACATTTAGGATTCGGACCAGTGGCGTAGCGCAGGCAAAAACCGGCGTAAGCGAAGAAGTATCCGCAGGCCCCTTTTATCGATAAAAATAGCAAAAAAGTTTAGGACAAAAACAGGTCCCCACCTTAAAAACACACTCTTTTCAATGTTTTTTAATACACATAAAATATTGACATAGCCAAACATGACGACGGCCTAGACCGCCTACGCCTAGCTACGCGTATGTAAATGTTAATTTCATTTATAAGACTGTAGCTAGTAAACAAATGGTGACACTTACCCAATTAGCACAGTACGTACAAAGTACGTACATTTTAGATCCATTTTACGTCGTTACGTCCAAGGATCTAAATTGAACATCTTATGTACGTATCTCTACTACGTCTTATGTATGTACTTTAAAGTACATACATAAAACGTACATTTTACGTCGTTACGTCCAGGGATCTCAATTGAACATCTTATGTACGTATCTTTACTACGTCCTATGTATGTACTTTTTAGAACATACAAAAGACGTACATTTTAGAACCATTTTACGTCGTTACGTTCAGGGATTTTAATTAAACATCTTGCAAGAAGGATAGAAAAAACCTTCTGTATAAAAGTTTCATAATTTTTCATCTAATATCTTTAAAGCATAAAAATATAAACAATATGACATCTTAAATCCGAAAAATAGTAGATAGAATTTCTATTATACCTACCTACTGGCACTAATGTGAGACTGCAGATGTAATGGAAATTATTCCCAGATTTAAATGGCCATATTCCCGAAACTATTAAAGATAGATATATTAAATGTGGCACTTTTATAAAGCTTTTTAAGACACCTTTTCAATGGTGACATAATATACAGGGTGTCCCATTAAAAAAAATACCTTCTCATTTTTCTTGAGATTTGGAGGTTCATTTGTTTTTTTATGCTTAAAAAAATAGATAAAAGAGTAAAATTTTATACAGGACGTTCTTTTCTATCCTTCTTGCTTATAGTTAAAAGTAGGTGGCAAAATATAAATGAAAACCCTGTACGTTTTCGATTTTCAAATTTTAGAAAGACCAATTTTTTCGCTCGATTTACGTCCAGCTTACTTCTATAATCAAAGAAAATGTACATACATAATACGTACATAAAATAAGAGAAAATGTACGTACATAATACGTACAGTTGTACGTACATCAGACGTAAAATATGTACATACAGTGAATGTACATTTTTGCGGAAAATGTACATATGTACATAAGACGTCTCATGGATGTACTACATACTTTGGTGTACGTACATAAGGTGTATGTTACATCCCAAAATTACGTACATTAGACGTACATAAAATGTACATCGGCGGATTGGGTAACCTCTCAATTAACTCACTTATTTCCCTTTTGCGGGCGCCCATGACATTTTAGCCACCTTTTTAATTGTTCACAATTATGAGCTTCAACGGAATCATAAATAAGTGAAGCACCATCGATGGTTTTTCCAATATTTTATTTGTTTGTGGAGATCACATTCTTTGCCCAGGCACTGTGGATGAAAACAGTACGAATGTTTTGAATTACCGGCATTTAAATATATATAACAGGTGCGTATGATTATATTGTTTACAATAATGAAAAATATCTTTTTGATTTTTTAAATAAGACACATTAAAAACTGGGGCTCCCCAAAATTGGCCGGCTAGTGGCGCTACTGTTCTTATGATTTATTTAAATAAAAAATCTTAAGTAAAGTACTTTATTTTTAAAATGTCATCGTCGACGTGGTTTAAAAAATGGGTTACCATGTTCAGCACGATTCTGACAATGATAATTCATAACAATAAGTTGTTCAGTGTGGGCCTCTTTGATTTATATGCAAACATGATTTGCTACAATTGAAACATTACCTACCTACTAGTAGTTTTATTATCTTAAATTCAATTGTAAAGGAGAATCTATTATTATGGCTTTTGAAGGACAATCCTTTATATACCAAATAAACAAAACAAATCTTGTCAGAATATGTTTATGAACCAGTAACCTACTAGTATTTAAATTAATTAAAACATTTTAAAAATATCTTGTTATTCTCGTAACTATTGCAGGGAGACCTACTATACCAGATGCCCACGAAATTACTGGAAATCGGTAATTAGTTACAGAAAGCACATTTCTAATATTTCAATTTTTCTGTGGTACTTCGGGTTTTACTGAAAATGTTCCTAATTTTGCTGTTTTAAGAGGAATACCTTATATATTTTTCTATAAATGGAGTTACCTATCTTAAATAGTTTTCGAGAAAATCGCGTTTAAAAATGGCCGACCGGCAATTTTATCGATTTATTAAAAAACAAATGAAGGTTAAAAAGACTAATGCGATGTTTATTAATTATCGAAACTTATTTTGTTAGTGCTGTAAAAATACAATCTCCGGTTTTACCAAAGAAATTGACGTTAGGGGTTTTTGGACTTCTATTGTCCTAATATATTTAAAAATGCATAACGTTACAACTTGTAAGTATCATCAGTCGTCTTCAGGTAAAAAAAATTAATGGAAAGCACTAGCTTAAGCCTTAAATTTAAATTTAGCACTTATTTCTTTTTTTTTTCAAAATAATATTCTATTATTAAACCTAACATTTATAGGCGTAATTAGAAGGGGGCTAGGGGGAGCTTAGACCCCCGAGAAGGCGTTTAAAAAACAAAGGTTGTAAACTCTTGGAAAAATATTGTTTTTGAAGTTTTTGCGAACCTTGTACACAAAAGCAAGATGGAGAGTTTGTGTATGTACCTATAATTTCCACTTAGTTCAAAGGCAGTAATCTTTATCACCTATAATGAATCAAAAGTAAACGTAAGCCTTTAGTCAGCGTCTTATTCTTATTAAAATAAGAAAATAAACTCTTAACATAATAATGTGAACAGTTTTTAATTACCCGTACCAAAAAATATAATTGAAATTTTGCAAATTTAAAAATCTGACAAGTCAATTATAATTAACCATGTGTTTAATAAAAAGTCTAATTTTAATAAGGGTCTGCCCACCATATCTACGACGAGAATCACTCTACATACATAGTACACTTATGCACGCCAAAGTATATATTTACTATTCCGTCACCATATTATCAAGAATATTTAGTCATTTAGTAAATAAGAAGATTTACCTTTTCAGTCATGTAATCATTACATATTTAGATATTCCTTGAATACTTTTAAAACGTATAATAAATTTTCAACGAAGTCTCTTAATTATCTTTAATTTTAATTATAAACATACAGGGTGATTCAAAAATCTATCACAAAACTTAAAGGGGTGATTCTACTTGACAAAATAAGGGTAGAGCTTCATATAATTTTTTTTTAAATATCGTTCGTTTTCGAGTTACAAGCTGTCAAAGTTCAATTTTTATTTTGGTTTTTTCGCCATATTGCATTTATTTTTTAACCAATCCAGTTGCTTTTTGGCACACAAATCGAGCTTTGCAGATTCTAAAATTTTAAGACAAATGTATTTTTTTAAATACCGCCAGAGGGCACTTTACCTAAAACTTAAAATTTATTTACATCATTACTTTTTATTTTGACAGATATCGCAAAGCTGAGGGCGCCATTTTATAGACAATAAAAAACTTAAAAAAACAAGGTACTCTTTATTAAAGTCGATAAACCTTACCATTTAGGCACCAATAGCCATCAAAGTTTTCATCAATTTCAATCAAATTACCTACATACAAACGGTGGTGTCCAGTAACTCAACCGACAAACTTTAACGGGTGATTTTACAACAGAAAATAAGAAAAAACTTCATATAAACATATGTCCTAAACATCTTAGTTTTTGAACTACGGTGTGTTAAATAAAAAAAAACTTTTTTTAAGACGTTTAGGACATATGTTTATATGAAGTATTTTTCTTATTTTTTGTTGTAGAATCGTTTGGTTAAGTTTGTCGGTTGAGTTACTGGACAAATGTCAACTGGATTGGTTAAAAAATAAATGCAATATGGCGAAAAACCAAAATAAAAATTGAACTTTGACGGCTTGTAACTCGAAAACGAATGACATTTTGAAAAAAAAATTAGATGAAGCTTTACCCTTATTTTGTCAAGTAGAATCACCCCTTAAGTTTCGTGATCGATTGTTAAATCACCCTGTATATTAAAATTTTTAATTAACTTACTCAATATTAAGAAATATCTTAACTTACCGGGAGCTTTCTTTGGTGGAGAAGTTGAGGCACTTAAATCACTTAATGAACTATGTATACTGCTCTCAATGTTACTTCCCATGACTTTTTTAAGAGGCGACGGGGTAGTTCTGGTTCTAACCCGACGACTAAAAAACAAAAATATCTTTAGGAATCTTCTTTAGGTTACCATTTAAATTATTAAAGATTTTTTCAGTAAAGTTTAATTTAAAAAAAATCTAAGCAAATTAAGTTTGTCTTCAGTTCAAATTCGCCTTTGCAATATTTTGTATGGTAGGTATCTTTAGCATATTTTCGCTTTCGTTAAAGTTGAGCTAATAGATTTTTTTTACCTTTTCATTATTTCACAGTTTTACGTTTAATGATAAATAATCAATAGTTTAAAAAAAACTAAAAAAACACGCTTTTATATGCAACCGGAACTAAAATTAGAAAATAATTTTTCATTAAAAAATATTGTCATTCTCATAGTAAAAAGCGTGGGGTGCATTTTACTATTTTTTCATAACTTTTCCATCATAGATATTTGCAAATATAATAATTATAACATTTAATATATTTATCACCCCACGCTCTTTACTATGAAATGACAATATTTTTTTTAATGAAAAATTATTTTCTAATTTTTAGTTCGGTTGCATATAAAAGCGTGTTTTTTTAGTTTTTTTAAACTATTAATTATTTTTCATTTTTTAGTTTCTAAGTTACTCTGACAAAATGGCGAAAAATTTTTTAATGAACAAGAGTGGCAAATTTTAAAATTTTTTCCAACAGATTGCAACTCACTAAAAATTTCTTTCTCTCATTAAGTAGCAAAGTTTGAAATTTTGCCAACAGATGGCAATCCAGGCAATGTTTGGACCGTTGCCAACATATTGCAAACCCACTAAAAAATTTCTTCTTCATTTAATAGCAAAAGTTTGAAATGTTGCCAACAGGTGGCAACCTAAATCTATACTAATCAGAGACAACAATGACACGAGTAACTGGTCCTAACAATTTGTCCATTGTATTTATCTCTTTCTGGATTAACGCAAGTTCCAATAAATATGTCTTTGTCTTTCATCATGGCAGGCTATCGTAGATGGAGCAATCATCGCTTTGCCCTGGTTGCCAAGTTGTTTACAATTTCTGCATGTAAACTTTAATGTCCTTTTTTGGCTAAATCTAATTAAGAGAAAGAAAATATACCATGAATCGAATATTTTTAACTTGACAAACGTTGCCGCAGGCAGTCACGCGGAAATGTTATTCGATATTTGTGTTTGATATTTTTCAATGGCCGATTTGTTTGGACAGTTTGTTTACATTTTCTGTGATTTATTGTGTGTTTCGTGGTTTTTTACCTTTAATTGGACTTTGAATATTGACTTTTATTAGTGATCACAGTGTATATATTAAATTTGTGCTTTTCAACAGATAATTTAAGGTAATATTGACATGGTTATCTGTAAGAAAAATCTTTATAAAAACCAAATAAATGACAATTTTTAATTAGGTGTGTGTAATTATTGAACTTAACCCCAATATTTTATATTAATAGGAAACAAAAACAAGTACCTAACATTAAGGGCAAAAATAGCACAGCTATATAATTTGAATTTGGCGGGCAAACGATAAAGTCGACTCACGCACCATCTGCGTTTACCTTCCTTGAAGACAGACAAGGCCCAGCAGCTATCTCTCTCTCGGATAATTTATTTACATTTAGTTGCTTGTCTCATTCTTGTCTCTGTACTAATATTATAAAAGGTGAAGTAAAGTTTGTAACTTTAATTTTTTATTTGTTTGTTTGTCTGTAAGGGCTAATTTTTGGAAATACTGGACCGATCATGAAAATTCTTTCACAATCAAAAAGCTACCCTATTCAGAGGTGCTATAGCCTATATTTTATTATAATTGAACAAAAGTTCAAAGAAAAATATAATTAACGCCCTACAAAGTGGGCACGGATCGGCTAGTATACATATATTTCATTTTAGTTAATGTTGTATTAAATTTTGCCAAACAACATTTTTTTTAAATAAAAACATTGCCTTCAAAAAGATATTGCACAGCAACTGAAGAGTCAAGAAAAAGAAAGAAAGATGTATAGTTTTTTTCCTAAACCATCAATTCAAAAAGCTTTATATCTACTTATATTTGATTATCTTATATCAGACTCACAAAAATGCTGAAAATTGCGTGTTAAAATAACTTGAAAATAAGGAAGGCCCAGGCGTCAAAAACGCAAGAAAGTACACAATACAGAAAAATGTTAATAAAAATAAAAGTTTGTGAACTCTCATTGTTTTTCAGTTTTTACTGACAGTCAAGTTTTAAAAATGCTATTTGATTTTTCAACGTACTTCGTTTTATTATTGCTTCATGCAACTATTTACCTTCAAACCCAAATAATAAAATATATCCTACATGAACATTTATCTTTCTTTCCCTTGAATTTTTAATTCATAGCCAATGTGTAAAAACAAAATACCTTTTATTATTCTGACTGACGACTGGCCGTACATTGGGTTTCCTTTGTTCAGTATTCCTCGGAATAGTCTGGGTGCCACCCAAGTTTACATTGTCAAATACTTTTGACTTGATCTCTTTCAAATTCGTTTTATTTTGTTCGTTTTTGGTTATTTTATTCATAACAGCATCCCATCTATTAACAGGTTTCTTAATCAGTTTTTTCTCTACTTGCTGAGTCTGACTAGGTTCAAGCATTGCTTTTACTTTCGAAGCTACGTCCCTTTTAGGCATTTTATATTTCTTTGCAGCATTTTCTTCTTTAGGGTGATGTCTTGGGGAAGACAAGCTGGACGGACTAGACATACCTGGGCTGGGAGCATTTCGTTTTTTTGGATTCTCTTTAATTGTTTTGTCTAGTGAAGAATCGTTTACTTCGCTAGATTCAGCAGTTTTTTGTAAAATGTCTTGTAAATTATTTTGGCTGTTTTCAGAAATTGTCTTAGAGCTATCTGATGGCGAGACATCAACTGTTTCGTTATTATTGTGATTAAAACTGTGATTTTGCTCATGTTCGAGCTCTACTTCATCATCATTTCTTATACCAGACTCAATATCAGTAAAAACACCACTGGAATCCATGTTTTCTCGATTGTTAACATATATATCGGCTGCTGCTTGTGGATCAACACCATACAGGGTTCCATCAATGACCTGAGCTCTTCGATCACCTTTTAATTGATTATCTTCGTGATTGTCGGCGTCACTTTCAGTATAGAAGTCTGAATCAGTCATGGGATCAGGTCTGCGGGGTTGTGGTCTAGGAAACGGCCTTCTGGTCAAAGGAGAATTGTCGGCTCCTCTGCTAGCAGGTCGCGACATCTCGCCATCACCTAAAAACGTAAAAATTGTATTTTCTGGCAGGTAAAAATTATACCGAATGTCTGAATATACCATTAAGACTTAAAAATTGATTAAAAAATACAATTATTTTAAACTACTATTATTGAATATATAAACAAAAAACTGCTTCTCAATAGTTTTTATATATAAACAAAAAATGAAAAAAGCGGATATCGCCAAAGATTATTCTTTAAAAATTATTAATGTAATTTTCAAAAATTTAATTGTAGTTTTAACGTGGGCGGTCTAAATAGTGATATGGAACCCACACCATATTTACAGGGTGTCCAATAATTCAACCGACAAACTTTACGGGGTGATTCTACAATAAAAAATAAGAAAAAAACTTCATATAAATATATAAACGTCTTAGTTTTTGGACTACGAGGTATAATTATAATATTTTTATACAAATTTACATATTTTTAATTAATTTTAGGGACGACTCCTATGCATATAAATACCCTGTAATTCAAAAACCAAGACGTTTAGGACATATGTTAATTTGAAGAGTTTTTTTACTTTTCACTTTAGACTCACCCTGTAAAGTTTGTCGGTTGAGTTACTGGATATTCTGTATACCGGATGCTACTGGCCCAAAGAGAAATTTTTTATTTGGGAATTTGTAGAAAAAGTTCAGTTGGTCCCCCTTCCAGAGGAAATGTAAGTTCCCAAAGTAAATTCTCTATTTGTATTTTTTTTCTTGTATTTGATTAATTTTTTTCATAGATCTCAAATTTTGCAATACCATTTATATTTTTCAAATAAACTATAGCCAGTTAAAATTTATTTACTCTACATATCAGTTATTTTTTAGGCAAGAATTGCAGATGCTTCTAATTAAAGGCAGATATTTTCGTGACATTGGTGATTTGACTAAAAAATTGAATAAATCCAGGAAAAAATACAGATAAAGGATTCGCTTATAAAACTTTTTCTCTTGAGGAGGGGGAGCGAACAAAAAAAAAAGAAAAAAATACTAACCTTGATACCCAGTATCCAGACTTGTAATACTTGTTATGCTTGTTATAAAGCTATTGCTAGTTTTTGATTTGGTACTAGATTCCGTTTTAGATGGCTCTGATTCAACTATGGGCGTGGTATCCAGCGGCAATTCTTCTGGTGATGGAGTTTGGTCACAGCGCGTTATCAAAAAATCTTTGGTATTATTTGCAACTGGATCCAGAGGCAGGTCAAGGTTCATTGTAGTATCAGTTTTAAGGATAGTAAAAGCCGATAGCATCTGATCAGCATCAATAATTCCTAAACTATATTCAGTTACACTGTTAAGATTTGGACTTTGAATTTCGTCTTTAACGTCTTTTGCTTTAGACGTATCAACAGTTAAACTACGGAGCCCTTGAAAAGTATCACTCTTCCCTTCTTGACTTGGGTTTAAAAGTTTTTCTTCTGTCACTATTTTGTTATGGCCTAAAAGTGGATTGTATTCCAAGCTAGGTGAACGAGTTTGAGTGAAATCAGCCATCTGGTCAGGTGTAAGAATACCCAAAGATTCGTCGCAGTCCAGCGAATCCCTTTTGTTGCTGTCATCGTCTCTATCTATGGCTGGTGCATTTATTCCACTTAATCTAAGTTTTTTAAGATCATCAAAAAGTCTGGTCGTACTGGTGTGGAATGGTTCAGTTTTTTCAGATTCAATAAAGAATTATTTGGACTACCATTTAGATGATGTAACGTTCGTAATTGAGGTAGTGAACTAGGCTTATCCAATGGAATATGACTACTATCCGGTTTATGACATTTAGGATTAGATGTCCTCCGTCTCTTAACTTCAAGTGTTGATTCGTTTAACAAGTCTTCGCATGATTTATTGATTGGAAGGTAAGGTAACGTTTCTTTTTCGGTAGTAAAATGATTTTCGCTATGTCTGTTCTCGTCGTTATCGTTTGTGAAGGTATCGTTCGTTCTCTTTTTGAATTAGCCAATGAAAGAATTTCTTCTTTAAAGTGCTCAATTTCGTAAGTATTTCTTCGAGTGAGACAAAAAGGGTCACCTACATTGCTAAGAGCGTAATTAGGTAATTCATCTGGTGTTGTAGGATAGGTATTTACTTCCCTTGTAACGTATGGATAAGTTGCTTGTGTCCGAGTGAGATTTTCGGATGATAAAGTTAGATCAAATGTGTTGTTTAAGGGTTTCTTAAATACTGTATAAGACTGATTGCTAAAAATGTTTTCGATTGAACATGCACGATTGTGTTTTATGTGAAACGTTGTACTCTTGCATTGTTTATCGTCATCCGATGAGGTTTTATCGGATTTACTAACCGTGTATGAAAAATTATTTTTTTCAAGGCTTTTTCTTTAAATACAGCTCTCCTTAGGTCTTCAGTTGATTTAGTATTATTTTGTATGTCAAATGTGCGATGGATATTGTAAGTCTTTTCTGCAGAGCCTAAATGACTTAAATTATCAACTGAGTTTGTTTTATTTCCAAAATTATATGTACAATTTGCTTCTAAGTTATTATCACTAGCATAATTTTCCTTCTGGCAATTTTGATTATCTTTTTCTAAGTTATATGTACAATTAGTCTTATTATCACACTGATTCACATTTGTTTTATTGTTAAACGTACTATCAGGCAATTTCGGGTCCAAGCATAGAATAGAATAAGGTCCTGACGCATTGTCTTCGTGGAGGGATTCACAGCTTCCTTCAATAAGTGAAACTTTAGCCAATGGTGCCATCAACCCGCGAAGTTTCGAACAAGCGAAATAACGTACTCCGTTAACAATTCCATCGTTTTTACCGATCGCGCTTGTTAACTCGACACCACACCATGCACCTTTTGCGAAATGCACACTTCCGACGTATCTTAAAATTCCTTCTTTTTCACCTACACGCACTTTTTTTCCAACATGCTTGTCAGTAAGCTCCGAAACTGGGGAAGGTGACTCTGGGACCACTGGGGGTGGTTTTGCTGAAATTTGGGGTATTCTAGAGGCGAATGTTGGAATTCTACACGGACCAGCCTGAAACAAAAAGAAACAATTTAGCGTTAGTGTTAATTAAAAAACACTTTAAACATTTTTTAAAATAAAGTGTTTTTATTTAAGTAGCGACCCTTTAATAGCACCTTGTTGAAAAATTGCCAAAAGTAAATATTAATGGTTTAGCTTTTTTCCTCAAAAAATAATATGGTGAGTGTGCTGTTACCAGTGTCGAATCTGTATTGACAAACATTCATATCGGGAAAACAACTTTATTAACTGTTTTTATTGACGTTTTACAGTTTTAATGTTTTAGCATCTCTATTTACTAGCGAAGTTAGAAATTTTCCGGCAGTAGGCTATTATAATTCAGCGCCCCAATTTGGCCTCAAATAACATCTACAATACCCTAGATTACAATTGAAGGATCTTTTCAAAAACAGCCAATGTCAAATTTTTAATATTTTTAAGATATTAAAAAACCTTGTCCATTCTAAATACTTCTTGGTAATATATTCGTAAATATATTAGTATTTTCCACATTTAGAGATATATTTGAAGGTTCTATAAGCATCAGTTTTTATTCTATATTAGGAAAAAAACTTGACATTGGTTCCATATTAGAAATACATTTGGTTTTTTTTTTGAGGCCTAAAAAACCAGACAGAATCATTCCACAAATCAAAAATAGCACCTTAAGGCGTAATTTTCAATGGAAAAATTATAATTTATGAGTGGACTAATATAATTATTATAAGCAGTTCCGTATTAACCTATAAGCAAATTAAGCAATTGCTTGGGGCATCACGTTGTGGGAGACACAATAAAGAGCAAAAAAAAGCATGGGTATAGCAGATGGGTAAAATTTCTTTTACGAATCTTCTAATTCTCTATTCTGTAATTAAGCTGCATGTCGACTAGCAAGTAACTTGCGACATTTTTTGCGAGAGTGACTCTCCGGCTTGTGTACACTAGTTGAAAAATTTGAGCAATTTCACTCTCGGCATTAATTCTCGAGAGTAATATCTGACATTATTTGCGCAATAAATGTCGGAGGTGTATACACAGTGCGACTTACAATTTTATTGCAAATAAAGTACTAGTAAAATGTGCTGCTGGGTGTGCTGCAATTATTTCAACAAAACAAAAAAGAAAAAGAAAAGGGAGAGATGAGCACGAATTTGGAGTTTTTGAAACACTTTTAAGTGAACTAAGGGATGAAGACCCAGTGTGTACGCAAGTTGTGCAGTTTACGATTAATTTCTGTTTCATTTGTGTTGAACTTTGTTGACAAACACTTTAATGCATTTTGCTTCTTTATTCTATTGCGATATTCTTTATCTTTAACGTCCCAAAGTTCTGGTAATAGTTCCCATTGGGAAATTAAGGCATATGTTTCTTCTTTTGACGAAGTTTTTTTCTGAGGTCATAATTGTTGTTTGTTGCAAATTGCAGAAAATATTCCGGACGGTGTTGGAAACCGGCAAGTAATCTCGGAAGTATGCGTAGTAGGTGTTTACACTAGCTATCACGATAATTTCTAAGAGTGGTCTTAGCAAGCGTATTTAATTTGCAGAGAGCAATCTCGAATTTGTTTACATATGTCCGAGAGTCGCTCTCGAAAAAAATGTCGCAAGTTACTTCGGCAACAGGGATGTGTCAGTTCCTAGAATTTTACAACCCAACTAAGTTAAGATTGTACAAGAAATATTGTTTTATATATATTTTTAATTCCTGTAACTCGAAAAAAATCGCAAAACACAATAAAACACGTTCTTATTATAGCCATCCAACTAATTTACTTCTACTTTTAATTACTACAATCCGATAACTAAATTTAAATTACTGGATAACATATTATTATCACGTATATCACCTATGTTCTTTATATTAAATTGTTTACAAAATATTATGAATCCCAAGTACTAGAGTAAACACATACAAATATAATAATAAAATTTGACCCAGATGCTGACTACTTCACTTATTTTTTGGAAATTATGAACAGCAACCAAAATAATAATAGAAAGAAAAATATCTTTAAAATGTTTGTTAAATACATTTTTAGGCACCTTCGCCAAGTTGTCAAGACATATAATACATAAAAATCTGTTTTTTTCTTTGCTTTTTTAAAATTAGTAATAATTTTCTCAGTAACTTTGTGTGAGAAAGGGAATACTCAGGTTTATTTATTATTACGCGGTTTAATAATAAAATTAGGATATATCGCCGACTGCAAATGTAAAATACGCTATTTTTTGGTTTCCACAGGCTACTAAAATACTACCACAGAAAATATATCTTAATAGTTATTTTGTGTGTGATACTATACGGTGATATTATAGTATATCATTGAAGAGATTGAATCAAATGTATTAAAAAAAATGGCACTTTAAAAATATGAGAGTTGATGTTGATGATGATTTTAAGCTTGTAATAATGCAAAGAAAAGTCATTTTAAGCTTTAATTAGGTATATCGTTAAATTTTTAATAGTTTGTCAAATCAAGACAAAAATTAGGGAGTAAAACATCAAGCGACATTCTCTATCAGCATAAAACACATTTTTTTAATATTTAATTTTTTTGCTATATCATTATTATTGCTTGTAATACGTTACTAGACGTCACACTTTTGGAGGCGTTATTTTTTAAATATTATTATGATATTAAAAAACCAATGATTTCTAAATTATATTTTACAAATAAATATAGTTTTATTACTTATTCTAGTGCTTTAAAAATCTAAAACTAAATTTTTTTGTCTTTATTAATGTCATAATTTGTCGGTGAACTTAAAAAAGCAAAAAAATCTGCGGAATACAATGCTTAATAAAAATAAAATTACTTTTTGGCTAAATTTGTCCATTGTTATAGTTTTCAATTTTTGTTTTTTTAATTTTCGGAATCTTGTAGGTTTACATCAAGAGTACTGTTGTGTTGTGATGTGTGAAAAATTTGAAAAAGGTGGTTTTGAGAAAAACGCGTTTGAAGTTTGAATAGATACAAAAAATTCAATGATTATACTGACTTACCAATTCTGTAACATAAGAGCTACTGAAAATTATGTCCTAAAACTTTTGTGACATGTTCTTAAAGGACTATTAAGAAAAAAATTTACTGGTATCCCCCACCTTAACTTGCCTGGTAAGATAATTCCCAGAAGTCGTGTGGTCAATATTATACAGAAGTCATGACTGAATTTAAAAAAAATAAATAAAAAAACTAACAAATTTTAGAAATTTAACTTACTCGATTCTTCCTTTACACCAAAACTATTACATACTACTCCAACACACTTAATTTTTACATTGTTTTTGGCTTAACAAACCTTTTCTTATCTACTTTAAATATTTACTGATGATGTACAACTAACAAGAGTAAATAAATACAACTGACCTTTAAAGGTCTACTTTGCCATTCTGCTGCAAGATAAATTATACACCGTTTAAATTAAGTCCGGTAAAGATATATAATATATAAAAAAATCAAGAAGTAAACATTCATCGCACAATAAAAATATATTAAACTATTACAGCAGAAATACACATGTTATTCGTTTGAGATATTAGCTTTGTTCGCGGGTTTAGTATTGAACTGATTCTGAACCAGAACCGAACTGGTTTAGAATTGTTTTAAAGGGCATGTCTAGTTATTTATTATTTCGGAATTTTTATTTACCGCGAACGATTTTCTATACAGCTGAGGATGTATTCTAACCTAGCCGTTTGGTTAGGATTTTTCATGGTTAAATTGGATACTACACAAAAAAATAAATTCAAACAAAAGGTAAATTGTTATACTGTCGAAAGCCACTCGAGGTCTCTCGGCGGAAGACGAGGGATTCCCTGCCTCCTCTCGTTTTTAACATAAGTATGTGTATTTAACCAAAGATAAAATTAAAACAACAAGAAATAGTAAAATCTTGTAATATTGTCTATATTTTTTAATTAAATCTTTATTTATTTTATTGCATACATACATTCATACGGAATACAATTAAAAATCCTTTGTTCATATACGCTCATAATCACAAAAATATAAAAAAAATATTCAACAGGTATATTAACCCGCATAAAAAGTGGCAGAAACAAATAAACTGTAATACAACGGTTTATTTCTGTACCACAAAAACAGAAAACAGCTGACCATGTCGACAATGCGCATAAAATTCCGGACTGAACTTTTAGTTCCAACAAAAATCCCAGGACTGCTAATCAGGTTACGAACCGGTAACGAACTGATTCCATTGTAACCCGCGAACACAGAACTGTTACTAAAAATTCAGGATTTTATTAACCGCGAACGCTGCTTTTTTCACTACGCACGCGATTAGTCCCAGAACCGGTTCAGAATCGAAACCGCGAACAAAGCTATTATTGTTTTACAAGTATAAATGTACGAATGATTGCGCCACGATGCAAAATCAGGAAAAATGATTATTGTTTTAAGTTAATCATTAAAAACAATGTAATTTTATTACACGGTAAAATTATTTATGTTATAAGCATTCCTGCATTTAATAGCATACAGGGGGTGACAAAAATATATGCGTTTGAGAAATTGGCAATTTTTAGAACATACAGGGTGTTTTAAAATTCACTATAAAGATTTTAAAGCAGCATTTTTGAGGTTAAAGTAAGACCTTGCTTTGCATTAATCGGGGAAGATACCTGTAAAATGTGTTTTTTTTTCATAATATGTTAGTATAGACCTTTAAGAACACTACACTAAAATTTCATACCATAATTCTTAATATTTCTTATATTACATTACAGAGTCGGTAAATTATTATAATCATTAAATTTTTATGTATCTATTCAAACTATAAATGCGTTTTTCTCAAAACTATATTTTTCAAATTGACGGACAAAAAGTTATTGACCAATCCTGCTCAAATTTTGCACACACATGTTTAACAATAATATTCTCTATGTGAACCTACAAAATTCTAAAAATAAAAAAATATTTCTTTAGGCAAAAACGATGGGAAAATTGAGCCAAAATTCATTATATATTTTGTTTTAAGCATTGTATTTCGGGGGATTATCTTTTTTTATTTTTTTAGAGTCACCGACAAATTATGACATTATTAAACAAAAAAACTGTTTTTGATTATCGAATCACTAGAACCGATGCTAGAGTGTCCGCCGATTCAGAAGTCTCCCTCCGACCTTCCTAGAAAAATTTAGCGTTGAGCCGCCATTTTGAATAACTAAAATTTAAAAAAAAATCTTGAATAAACTGCATACTAATTTTTGAAAATATATAATGATTCTTTAATTTAAAAAAAAAATCATGAAAATCTCAATGAAAATTTAGGCACTTACAGGTATCTTCGCTCTACAATTTTTTTACGAATTTTTGATTAAGTTACTCCTTTAAAAGTTATTTACCGTCAAACGTTAAGGTGCGATTGAGTTGTGGCCATCCTTGGAAATTTAATAGTAAACCGAAATTGGTTAAATAACACACTCTGTATATTACATCATCATTAAATAGATATTTTAAAGAGCTTTGGGAAAATACCACATTTGATAGGTCTATCTTTTATAGGTTTGGAAATATGGCCCATCCAAAGCTAAAAAATAGTAGATAATATAGTATCTATTTTATCTTGGAAACTTAGTGCTTATTATAGCTTAGAGCTGAAGACGAAATGGAAATTAAACATCATTTTCAGATTTGAATGGCCATATATTTTGAAATATAAGACATAGACATATTAAATGTGGTATTTTCTTAAAGCTCTTTAAATATCTTAAATAATAATAAATATACAAAGTGTTTTTATAACTTTTTAAATAACTCTCATGAATTGAATAGTTTTTTAGGCTATAAACTAAAAGTTCAGGGGGCGATCGCTAAAAAAATGAAGTGACAGAGGGAAAAAAGCAGAGAGAAATTGGGTTATATGAAATGGGCTAAAAATATATTCCTTATGTGTTTTTAGGCACATATTATGAAAACAGTATATAATATGTAACTATATGGAGATACAGTGGCCATGCACGTTAAGAACAGCAAAAAAAACCTCTTTTTCTTTTTTGGTCGTAAACTTTTTGGCCCTGAATTTTAAATGCGTTTCTTAAGAAGGAAATATTTCATATTTTTATACCCCCGGGAACATTAAACTTCCTCCCGTTAACAAACATCTGAGTGCAACACTTACAATGAGCAACTCTATATTTTATTTATCAGTCCTTTGAAAAAAATTAGCAATTGGAAGAAAATCCAAATGGTTTTTTTACGTTTGTAACATCTGCTACCTGCTCTTTGACCGTCCATCATGTTTTGATTAGTTTACGCCCAAAGTGCGCCTTGAGGCGCCCGCATAGAGAACTGCACTTGCAGATGTCCCGGAAACAAATATTTGCCGTGGTTATTTTGATTTAGCAGCACTCGGCCGCGATCGTACCGTTATGGCGGCAAAACGCCCGGTGAGCGAACAGGTAGAATGTGGAATTTCTGACATCTATTGGCAGGGGATTATCGTGTCATTCGGAACACTCCCTAATTACAACTCTATGCATCAAAGAATATGGGCAATATGAGGCTAGATTGGAGACATAAGTAGGAAGCAGACTTACTATGTAAATCATTCTTTTTGACCTTTATCAGACCAACTCGTCGTAGAGGTATACTATACCCTGTTCAGAGTAGCCCTAGTTACTACAATAAAAAATGTATTTTATTGGTTTAAAACAACAGTAACCAGAATTACCTACTAGGTATTTATTATCAATTTATAGTGCACGGTTCAGTTTCTGTAGCTTAAAAATATTCATTTATTCAGCTGCAATTCCTGGACAAAATAGATGAAAAAAAAAGATATGACTCTTTTACAAATTACTTATGAAAATGATAATGATGGTGGTGTTGCGGAAGTAAATGTTGATAATGATGAGAAAACTCTACACTTAGTTACCCCAAAACCACGAGATACTGCAGCAGCTTAAAGATTATAATTGGCTTTTAAAAATACTTTCATTAAAAAAAAACGACAAATTCCGTTGAAATAAAAATTATTCCAGGCGTAAAAGAAGCACCAAATCACACCTTTCAATCTTCAAAGAATAACTCTCTTGTCTTGAAAATTGTGATGAATTTGACATACCCGATTTTTAGATAAAGGTGCTTAAAGTCGTAAAAATCAAGGAAAGTAAGCATACTTATTTTACCTCCCATCTCCCATACACCATATGCATCTCTATCTGGTACTTCACCGATGACCTTTTCACTTTACACGTTTTTTTCTTTAATATAGAATCAGCATCGCAAGAACTTGAAGGCTTTTTAAAGCCAGAGAAATGCTTCTTTTTTTTAAGTGAAAATAATGCTTTAAAAAAAAGAAAATTAAATTTGCTTAAATGTGAATGGATATTAAAACAATTATATTTGTTTCGAGAAAAGCAGTGCCATATTTTTCTTTAATAATATTTGTATGCAAATCCCGCTCAAACGGCACTGGAAAAAATAAGAAAAAAGTTGTGCATAAAAATTAAAAAATGCCTCTTAAAAATATTTAGAGTGGTAACAGAGATATTATACAGGGTGTTTTCTAACAACGGTACAAAACTTTAAGGTGTGATTCCTTATTATATTTATGAAAAAAAGTCCCCATAAACATATGTCCGGAAATGCTTCCTTACTGAGATACAGGGAGAAAACTATCTCTTACTTACCTCTAACCAAATGGTTATTATTGGGTCCAGGGGCGTCTTAGTGGACACCGCAACTTAAATTATTGAGGAAATATTTATATTAATTATATTTTTATATAATTGAGCAATTATTATTACAACTTTTTAGTCTTTTGTATTTTCTTTGTATCTCGCTTTGTTTTCGAGAAAAATTGAATCCACTTTGGCTGATACCAAAAAGTATACATAAACAGCATAAAATAAATTCCAAAATTAAAAAATAAACAATGTTGACCTAAGTAAATAAGAAAAATGACGATTTTTGATAAAATACACGAGTGCCCATTTATTTTAAAGTAATTTTTTATTTGTATTTTTGTTTTTTACCATGTCGTCTATGGGTACTTTTAGAAGAAATTAAAGTGGCTTAAGTCTTTTTTCTCGAAAACGAAGCTAGATACAAAACAATAAGAGTAAAAAGTTGTATTATTAATTGCTTAATTATAATAAAATATAAAAACGTCAAAAAAGTCAGTGGCGTACTTTTTTCGCCACTGGACACAATAGTAACAATTTGGTTAGGGCTTAATAAACGCCTTTTTACTTTAAATAAATGTACCAAATTTTATCCAAATTGGCCTAAGCATATTAAAAATATTTAGAAAGAAAATTCTGTTTTTCATAAATTTTAACGCCCTGTATCTCAGTAAGGAAGCAACTACCGACATATGTTTATGGAAACTTTTTAGTTTATATACATATGTGCATACATTAAAGACTTTTTCACCCAGTATAATAAAAGTCAAGACTTTAAGGGCATAAGTTTCTTTAAACTTTTCATATTAAATCACCCGTGGATTTTTTTCTAACTTGGTAACTTAACAAAAAATAAAAAAGCTCTAAACGTTTTAATAAAAAATTGGTCACCGATATCAAAATTTCTAAAAATTAAATCTTTATAAAATGTAAATGTTACGAGTTGCATTGGCCAAACTAAGAGGTGAAAGAAACACATTTCGCAGACACCAATATTTCCATAACGCTTGCATTTCGCTATTAACTTGCAAAATGCCACAATTTGTACATGTACCATCAATAATCAATATTAATAATACAAGCAGAATATAAGGTAAGTTATAGTTGCAGCTAGTGTTGGGCGATATATCAATAACCGCGATATTTCACCGGTGAATGAAAAATCACTGGCGCTACCGGTGATTTACTTTTTGCAAATACGGTGATCAGTGATCGAAGCGAATACTGATGCAATCGGCATCAACACGACACGCATTGGATGATCGCTGATGGCGCCGATCGAAATATGATATACCTATGAATTATTATTTAAAAATACTATGTGAAGGAAAACACTAATTTAAGCTGATATGATATTTATATTGTTTAGACGTGGAGGGTGGCGGGCACCGCCAAGCCATGTGAAAGACTGTTTTCCAAAGCCGGGTTAATATTAATCGACCGTAGAAATAAATTAAGTGCAAACAAAGCTGAAAAACTAATCTTTCTTAATGCTAATTTTTAATTTTCATTGGGAAAAAAGTAAGCTATATATTTTTTTATTTTTATTTATTTAAAGAATTTAAAATTTTTATTTTTTAATATGCGTTTTCGTTTTGCTTTAAAAAAGTTTGTTATTTTATATTTATCTTTTTGTAATTGAATTTAAGTTAAAAATGTTAAAATGGTGTTCGATTAATAAAAAATGTGTTTTTTTTTATTTTTGAAAGTAGGTAATGAATAAACCCTAAAACTTGATATTATTTTTACATAATAATATTGCAATATATCACATTAAGCTTGTTGTTGTCACACCTTATATAAAAGTGATTATTTGAATTACGAACCCAAAAAATTTAGATTTTGTAATATTGCTGTTAATTTAATTTGCAGCATAATATTTATTTTTATAAAATCAATAAATATTATGCTGCATGTCAATGAAAACCGATAAGACCTGCATAAATAATATATTCGTATTCGTTGCCAGACACCGAGCTGTTTTTATATTTCCATTTTTAGTTAAATATTTATGTATATTCAAGTCGCTGCAGTGATTGAAATCACTGTCGCCGTTTCACCGGTTACCGAAAAATCACCGTATTTCCCAAAACTAGTTGCAGCACTATTTATTATCCGTACCTATACACCATCCTTCCCCTACATCTATTTTTTGCAATTTTATTGTTGCTGATAATTGCATTTACGCGGTTACTTCATCCTAATATGGGCGTGGCGGTAAATTTAAAGTCCCGAGGCTTTAAAAGAAGTTCCACTATGCATATTTTCCATATTAAAAACGTGTCTGCTAGGCTATACGAGCACATATACGCTTAATAATTTCCATTTTATTGAAAGTGGCTACTTAAAGCCTTAAAGGTTCGTTATTTAATCCAGGATTACTTTATATGGATGCCTGATTGTAGTTGTACGGTATAACTTCTGCATATGCGGTTTAGTAATGTACAATCAATTTTTTGATGATGTAATACGTGTTAACATAAAAACGAAAATTTTGTTTACTCACAGGCTTTTAAACTTTTAACACGTACGAAAATTTTAGCTAAATTAATGATCCATTTCGTTTTCGCCTAACGACGTAAATTTTTAAACGTTTTTATTTATTTGTTTTTCCACGACTGTAAAAAATGCTGTTTTTTTAATAGTTAACATGAAGTTAAAGTCCTCAATTCTAGTACACCACATAAAATGTTTGTGTTTTTGTTTATTTTTTATAAATTCGAAGTTTTTTTTCAAACTTTGAATCAGTGTTTTGTTTTAATGTCTACTACAATAAACTTAAATATCAATTTATGCAATGTAACAGTAAACGCGACATCAACTAAACCAAACGGTCCAGTTACCTTGATTTCGTCATTAATTCTTTTAGTTCAGGTGTCACTAGTTTTAAAATTTGACAGTTTGCAAATTAATTTAATAGAAATTATTAAAAATTAATAGTAATAATGAATTTGGCTGACGAAAAAATTGAAAAAGAATTTAAACTGTTTTAGTATTATTTCTACAAAAAGTAAGTACATACAATTTTCTAAAATTAAATAATAAATGCATAGGTATGAATAGGATAATTGTATGAATAGGATAATTGTCTCTTAAAAATGAGGAGGCTATGATTTTGTGTTGCAATATAATGGCTGTGCTGCAAAAGTTAAAATTAATTAGTTTAGATAAATAAAACATGTATTAAATGGTATTTTGGGAAAATTTTATACGTTCGTGGAAAAAATATAGTATGTAACACATGCATAAAGTATCTTTTTTTAACTCATGGAATTGCCGCACTCGTCTGACGGCTCGTGCTGTCGACCTTCCCATTCATAAAAAAAAGTATCACTTTATGCACTTGTTACATAAATTACTATTATTTGTTTGAGTCAATTTTAGTAATTGGAATTTTACCCCCTTCCTGACGACAAATCGATGTGATATTTAGTACACACTCTTAATCTTGATGACAATACAATATAATACATTCTTTATGATTGTAAATCCAAGATAGCCGCCGATACAAAATGGCGGATTATGTATTACATACTTTACGACAACCTCTATAGTAGTATTCAATAAAAGGGCTTAATTGGTAGAAATAAAGCTCACAATGTAAAAATTAAAATCCAAGATGACCGCCGCCACAAAATGGCGGATTACATATTTTTTTTTAAATTCCCTCAATATGGGTATCAAATAAAAGGGCTTGATTAGTAGAATAGATCTTACTTTGAAAAAAAATCAAGATTGCGACCACTACAAATTGGAGGATTACATATTTTGTTATTTAAATTTATGACTAGTAACACAAATCTACAAAAAAAAATGGATCCAAAAATGTGATATATTATGATTTTCTAACAATATTTACCTCCTAAACACGAACCTTTAATCAAAATTTGGCTTGCCCCTTTTTTTGATATAGACCAGTGTTTCCCAAAGTGTGGGTCGCGACCCCGGGGGTCGCAATGAGGTCCTAGGGGGTCGCCGGAAAATTCCAAAATAAGACAAAAACACTACTTTGTTAAATCATGTATTTTTATTTTAATAAAGCCGTAAATAAAAATTAACAATTAATTATCAAACGAAACATAAAAAACTAAATATTAAAAGTCCTTAAAAAGTCCTTAAAAATAATATATTAGTATTGCTATCTAGACACAAACAAAGATGTCGCGGTGTACAATGTGCAGTCGACTTTTTATTATTTATTTTTATTGTAAATGCTAGTCTGGCAGAAGTACTACTAGTTTACTAGTGGGACAGATCGCAATTATTAAAATATTTGTTGAATTTTTTAAATGTATTTAGTTTAAACTTAAACAGTAAAGTAAAATAAAATTTGAGAAACCATCAGTTGTAAATTAGGCACGCTATTTTTGTCGCTATTTTGGTTTGGGTGATGAGTAGGGGGTCGTCAACAATTTTTTTAACAAAAAGGGGTCGCGCTTTAGATAAGTTTGGGAAACACTGATATAGACAATCTAGTGCCTGGAATTGAGATAGGTATAACTTTTGAGCTCTTATTCTTCGTAATATTTTATCTTATTTGCATATTGGCTTTTAAAATTAAGCGACTTGGCAACGTTGTTAGCCCCCTTATCGGAATTATTTTGAACTATCTTCGTGCAAAATGACATTTAATAGTTAAGTTTTGTTTGCTGTTGCTGTATTTTCTTTTATGATTTATTAAATAAATGCGATAAAAAATTTAAAAAAGAGTGTGCTTACAATTTTTTCTAACTGTTTTGGTGGTAGTCATAATGGACTCCGTTAAAAATTCTGCAATGAAGCAGAACTTGCAAAGTCGAATTTCTTGTGTTTTCAGTTTAGTGTAAATATCCAAGAACTTATGTTTTGTAGCTTTATATAAAATTACGCGAGCTGGTAAGTACCCTTTGTTTCATTAAGTTTTTAAACAATGATGCCTAATATTTTTTCTGAATAATAATGTTTTGTTTTCAAAAGTGCTTGCTTCTAGCCGAGACATGAACCAGAACTCGGATAATTTCTTTAAATATGGTAAATATTTTACGACCTAGATATATGGATGGTGGAGGGGAGGATAACCATCTGAATGTTTTAAAAAGTGTCCGTCAAAAGGTGCAACCTAAGGTGGCGCCACAGTAGCCAGGGGATATTTTTTAACCAATGAACATGAATTATTACAGTGAGATATAAAATGAAAAAGGACAGATAGATACAAAATAAAAAAGGAAAGAAATTCCAAAATCCCTACACTAGTTACTGTGGCGCCATCCCAATTTGCTACATTCTGATGGCCACTTTTTCAACTTGGCCGCCATAAAAGACGGTTATTCTGCCCTCTACCATTCATACCTAGATACCCATTTTTATTAGCTGATTGGTGAAGTTTCGACACTGTGTCTTTTAATAAATTCCCAATAGTTTAAATGACTTATGTCACTTTTCTTCTGCGGTTACAATAAGTTGGAGCGTCTATTACAGACATTATACATAATACACTTTTATTACATGCATAAGAATAATTAAATCTTTAATTATAAACAAAGATTAATTTAGCTAATAAATTGGCTCATTACCCTTTATTACTTGTAAATATTTACAATAGTTAGCGAAAAGGAAGTAATGTCGGTCGTTTTATCCGACAATTTAAGTCGTCATTTTCTTTATGGTTTCGCAAACACATAAGCATAGGTAATAATTTTGTTGCAATGCAGAACGCATAAAACGTCAAAATGACCTATTTGTGTTTAATGTTGCACGTTGTATATGTGATATTGACCGTAAAGTTCAATGAATCGTGTATGCATAGGACGTCACAATTTGTCGATCCCTCCTTTTTATTTTCCACATACCATCATTAGAGTAAGTATTTCGTTTTATTATTTAAAATTTCTATTAAATATTATATATATATATATATATATATATATATATATATATATATATATATATATATATATCTTTTCTTGGACTATAAAACGTATATTTTTTGTAGATTTCTTGGGGTATGTAGTCCTTTTAATAAAACTATATATGCAATTTCTATTGACGTTTCGGCTTGCATCCCAAGCCTTTATCAAAATAAAATGGTCAAAACACTTAAAACATAGTACCAAACAATTGTTACACGTCAAGTTACTAGTACAGTACATGTACTTGATAAAGGCTTGGGATGCCAGCCGAAACGTCAATAGAAATTGCATTTATGCAAAAATTTTATATATAGTTTTATTAAAAGGACTAAATACCCCAAGAAATCTACAAAAAAAAAAAAAAAAAATATATATATATATATATATATATATATATATATATATATATATATATATATATATATATATATATATATATATATAGAACGACAACATAAGTGTTCCTTTTAAAAATGTTTGACATTTTTTCATGTTGTAGAACCGTTCTTGACACTATTGACAGTTCAGAGAACGGTTAAGAACGGTTCTACAAGGTAAACGGAATACACTAAATGTACCTATGCGAGCTGTGAGTTGACGGACTAATTACCTACGGCTCTTGCCTAAAGAAATTTTATTATAACAACCATAGTCAAGGATATAAGCGAGCAAAATTTTAGATTTTGTATAAACCTTCTATTTCAGCAAAAACGCAGTGAAATGTCAGACTTTGGCGGCACTTAGTCATAATTTAGATTAGAGAAGAATACAATATTTCAAGAGTATATACAGTGGCTTATTAGATCAATCCTTAAACGTGTGATGAGTAAAAAAAAAACAAAATTGGTTCTCTAACACATTATTTTTATTTAAAATTAGCTTCGTCTAAAATACTAAGATCTATAATAAAATTGTGCCCTGTGATATACAGGGTGCATAAAAAAAGCAAAAATATTATTTTGAAAAATGAAAAAAAAATAAAAATATGTTTTTAAAATGCTTAATTAAAAAGCATAAAAAGTAATTAGAAAAGTCCTATACATTTATCTTTTAGCGCTTTACATTACTTCGAAAAATTTTGTGTAAACTAAAATAAATGTTTTTTCTTTATAAATAATTGATTTTACTTTTTATATGCAGACAATATCAAGTAGTTAAAGTGTATGTATGTAGTAACACAAAAAGTTATAATTTATTCACCAAAAAGTTAAAAGTTTATTTACTTTTTACGCTATTTAAATAAGTAGTGAAAAAATATTCAAAACTGATTTTTATTTCCTAAAATAATATTTTGGTAATTTTGAATCTCCCTATATATTATAGGGTGATTCTTTTAAACTGTTTTATTCTTCAAGAGTATACAGTGTGTCCAAGATAATAATAATAATAATAATAATAAATTTCTTTATTTCAAATTACATTTACTTATAAAAATATACAAATAAACATGAAATGAAATGACGTCAATTATTTTACACAAAAAATCGCATTGAAGAAATATACACAACCATAATTACAACTTACATATCTAAAAAGTCATTAATACTATACGGTTCCAAGTTTATAAGCAATGTCTTTACTTTTCTTTTAAAAATTTTTTCATTCACAGAATTTTTATTTCTCTGCTTAATTTATTGTATAACTTTATCCCCATATAGTACGGACTCTTCTCAAACAATGCCAGTCTATGTCTAGGGTAGTTTACATCAAATCTTCGGGTATTATATGTATGATTGCTACTAGTATCAAATCTTTCCTTGTTTTTATAAAAAAACATAATATTTTCGAAAATATAAAGCCCATAAATTGTTAGTATTCCCTTTGATTTAAACACATTTCGACATGACTCTAAGAAAGGCATCTTATATATTGCTCGTAATAATCGCTTCTGTATAACAAAAATATGCTGAATGCTTGAATTAGCCCCCAAAAAATAATTCCATATCTCAACAGAGACTCAAAGTTCGCAAAATACAATGTTCTTAATGCATATTCATTAATATATTTTGAGACTATACGCAAACAATAGCAGACCCTATTAAGTTTTGCAGAAAGATTTTCAATCTGACTTGACCAATCTAGAAATTCGTCAATATGTAAACCCAAAAATTTTGTTTTTGCTGTAATAAATATTGAAACTGTTCTATTTCTATGAAATCAGGTTTTTCTTTTTTATTTAGTTTTGTTTTAAAAAGAAGCATATTTGTTTTTCCTTATTTACAAGTAACCTATTTTTTAAACCACACATTAACTTTTAAAAATATATCGTTTGCCTCGCTAAGCAATTCAGGAATTTCTTTTCCTGTTACAAGTAAATTAGTGTCGTCTGCAAAAGATGTAAGGTCAATATTAGGATGACTTATTTCTAGATGAAGGTCATTTATAAACATGATAAATAAGATAGGGCCTAAAATACTTCCTTGAGGCACACCAACTGTATTTTTTAAAATTTCTGATTTGTAAGACATGCCCTCATTCTTAATTTCTACCCTTTGAGTTCTTTCTGTTAAATAGGATCGTAGCCATTTTAATGCGTTTCCTCTTATACCATATAAATCCAACTTTTTTAATAGTAATTCCCTATCCAGGCAGTCATATGCTTTTGACAAATCCAAAAATATCCCCATCGCCAACCTTCCCTCCTCCAGATGTCTCAAGATGGCTTTCGTAAATTGAAACAATGCGGTATAAGTTGATCTTTTTTCCCAATATCCGTGCTGACTGTCTGTTAAAAGACCGCATTCTTTTACAAATCCGACCAACCAATCACACATAACTAGTTCAAATATCTTTGAGAAACCTGGAAGAAGGCTGACCGGTCGATAGTTATCCTGTATCTCGGGATCTCCCTTTTATAGAGAGGTTTTATGACCGCTAGCTTTAATTGATTAGGAAAGACACCTTCCCGCATAGAATTATTAATTATATAACAGACAACTTAAGGTAAGATAAGGATCCTAAGCATGGGAATCTCAGTACCTACTGGAGATACAGCTTAGGTTAAATTAGGAAAAAGTTGTGTTTTTAAAGCTTATTTATACAAAATTGGTTCTCTAACACATTATTTTTATTTGGTTGAACACAATCTTTATCTCTCACAATATACCGGGTGTTTCTCACAGGTTGTCTCCCTTATAACTTCTTTATCTTTTAAGGTAAAAAAATGCAATTTGGTATATCGACAAATTTAACATAATTATGCCTTGGTTGATTTAGTCAGTTGTTTTCTAGTACTTTCGGTTTAACAGGAAATGACAGGTGCGTTCAAATTTTAAATGGCACCACCGGTAAATTTTATCATATTTTAAACATAATAGTTTGAGAAAGGCTTTTTCAAAGAAAACAAATAATAACAAAATAATTTGTCGGCACAACGGTGTTTGCCTTCCATTAATATTTAGATTATGTGTAACGCAATTTTCTTTAATTCAATTTTTATAATCTTTTAACTTTTTTATTTTTAAAAACTAACGCCAGAAAAAAAATGTTAAAACAATAATTAAACCTATTTTTAATAATACGTTTTTATGTATTTTCTTTTGAATGAGGTCTATCGGTTGGCGAAAATAGTTGGGTCAAACAACTGGAGAAGTAAAAAAATAACAAAACACGATCAAATCTATTTTTCCATGGCTACTTGACTCAATATTAACCGTTTTAGCGTATTATGGCACTCTAGATTAAAATTTTAAATATGAAAGTTTTAAAAGCATAAGTGTCAAAAAAATGACATATGAGAGTCATTGTATTCAAAATATTGTATGGATTCAACATGTGATAAAATTTACCGGTGGTGCAATTTAAAATTTGAAAGTAGCAGGCATTTCCGATCAAACCGAAAGTGATAGAAAACAACTGTGTATCAACCCATGGATAATGATGTGAAATATGGATATACCAAATTTTATTTTTCTATCACAAAAGATAAAAAGGTTTTATGGGAAAACCAAATGCAAGAAACACCCGGTATACACGTCGTGCCAACTCGATATGTTTAAATTAACTTTCAGTTTGTTGAATACTAGCAGTAAGCGAGTACACAAAGAATGCCTGTATGTAAACATTCCGGATAGGGTGTCGAATTGGATTCGCTTTGTTGTTGCTTTAGGTGACGTTCAGTAAATTAACCACTATTCTTGGTTTTTCTGGTTCCCGTTTCGTAACCTTTCAATTTTTAAAATCTGGTTAGGTTATGAAACGCGGTTTCTCAAAATTTCGGTTTTAACTGTCAACCGAAACTACCAATCAAACTGCGACACGTTCCATAAGTTAACCAAGATATTGGTTTTCTTGGTTTTTCTGGTTCTGGTAAGGTTTTAAAACGGGATTTCTAAACTTCCGGTCTTAACTGTTAACCGCAATTACCGATCAAAACATCTCGGTGTTTTCGGTTTATTTCTGAGAACGTGCTCATTGGTCGGAGATGAATTTGCCCTTTTTCTCAGCCAATCGGTACGCGGAGCGAGAAAAAAATACTGCTAGTACCTTTCGCTGTTCTGGCTGTTTGCACGATTATGCGGAAGAGGTATCTCTAAATGCAAAAGCTTTAAAGTTTGTTTTTCTTTTCTCATGGATTCGTTATTGTGTATTGATTTTTTTTGTTATAACGTCGATATAAATACTTTGTTTATGTTGAATATTTTTTTACTCTTGAGTTCGTAAATAAATGATATAAAAGTATATGCAGGGTGTTTACTACTATACGAAACTTTAAGGGGTGATTCCTTATATCATTTTACAGAGAAAAGGTCTTATGAACAGAGGATCGGACTTGCTTAATTTTTTTTTCGGTAGAACAAAGATTAAAATTATTGTACAATGGCATCTATGTGGGCACCACAGCTAATATTATTAAGGGGGCTAAGGTCAAATCGTACAAAAAAGCCATGTTTTCGTGATTTTTTTCTGACGACACAGTTAAAATTTATTTACTCAACCAATGGTACATTAAAGTATGACATTCGAAGAATGTTTCATCAAATTTTTACAAAAAATATTAAAAAATACGGCAATGGCAGCAATTGTTCGGACGTGTCTCGAAAAAAGTTAAATTGCGGTGCCCCTCATAACTTGGTGCTGGATCATCCGAAATCAAAAAATCAAAGTTTATTCGTTAGATAATAGTTTTCCCCAGGTAACGCTGTCGAGTTTTTTTCCAAATTTTTTTCATTTTATCGAACACTTTGAAGTGAAAAACACAATTTTGTGGGAAAAAATCGGCTAATTTGTTATTGCGAAATCAAAATTATGAAAAAAAAACTCGACAGCGTTACCTCGTAAATGATGTACAGAAATAGTGTTTAAAATTTCAAAAGGATCGGTGCAGTAGTTTTGGAGTTATCAGGGGCACCGACTTTGAAAACGTGAGTTGTGAATTGAATACCTTACCCCCCTTAAACCAATGCGCTTAAAAAAACTCGACAGCGTTACCTCGTAAACGATGTACAGAAATAGTATTTAAAATTTCAAAAGGATCGGTGCAGTAGTTTTGGAGTTATCAGGGGCACCGACTTTGAAAACGTGAGTTGTAAATTAAATACCTTACCCCCCTTAAGAAAAGAACTTACGCCACTGACTTTTTTCCAATTTTAGGTTTTTATATTTTATTTGAATTTAGCTGATATTTAAAAAAAAGTATATAAGAGTATTTTTAGTTGTTTGATCGAAAAAAAATACAAAAGTATAAAAAAGTCAGTCTGTGGTGCCCACCGAGACGCCACTGTACAAAATAATTTTAATAGACTGACCCCTTTCCACAAAGTGTATACATTGTGATAAAAAAACTTATCATAAACATTTAATGGAGTACTGTTTTTACATAGAAAAAAACATTTGGATATACATATGCATAATGCATATTAATTTTAAACAAACTACTTAGATTCGCCGTAGCTTTTTACTTTTTATTGTTGTAATTGTTAATACCGCTAAGAATATTTAATCATTCATTCTAACAGAGATTAGTCCATATGATAAGTTACCTCATTAACACTTTATTACTTTTATAAATATTGACTTACTACCTTGAAGGAAGCAATGTCGGTCGTTTCATTAGACGATTTAAATGCCGGTTTTGCAAACTCATAGGTAATTATTTGGTTGCGATGTAAAACGCAAAAAAAACAAAGAAGTGGCCTATTTGTGTTGACTGTTGTGTTGCATACGCTATGTGCGTGATAAAGAACATAAAGGTCAATGAATCCTGTACACGAAAAGCTATTTTATTTTTAAAAAGTTTTAAAATGACATTTTGGACACAGTGACACTCCATTTGATAAATCTAACCCTTAGGACTCTTTGTTTGACATCCGGACAGTGCGGACGTGCGTAGAGGACTACAAAGTTCTTCCCGGAGTGGCGGTTAGAGGTGCCGTACGAACGTTTTTACCTTCGGGGATCAAGGAAAGATTATCGCTAAATTGACGGAATCTTTCTTCTGGATCTAAGCGCTGTGAGCGAAGATTCCTATAAGCTGATAGTATCCTGTTTGGTGGTGAACACGAGGTATTTCTCAAATGGCGGGAAATAATTGGGCGTGCACTGGGAACTGTCAGTAGTGAAAGTGAAGGTTATACGTAACACCAGTAGCAGGTCTTGGTTTGACAGCCGACAATTTATGCATTGCATCGACTGAAGAATTATTTTTCTTTTCTTTTGGAATTTCTGGGAGCTACGAGCTCGATTATCCAGATTTTCCGCCGACGAAGCACTGGAAAGCATAGTCCGGAAGGGGAGAGGGGTGGATTGGACCTGAAGGGACCAAAACCAAGAAAAAAATAGAGATAGAGAGAGAAATCTAACCATTTAAAAGATGTTCAAGGTCAAAGAATAAAGAAATTTTAGAAAAAAATCATTCCACGACCGTTAAAAAAAGTTTTAAAATTTGACAGTTTGCGAATAAACTTAGTAGAAATTATTTAAAATGTCATAATGAATTTGGATGACTAAGAAATAAAGAAATTTATACTATTTTAGTATTATTACTACAAAAAGTAAGTATATACCATTTTTTAAAATTAAATCGCGGCTTAGTTATAAAGAGGATCATTTAAAAATTAATTTTAAAAAATAAAGAGGCTATGATTCTTTGTTGCAATGTAATGGTTGTGCTGTAAAAATTAAAATTAATAAGTTTAAATAAATAAACTTGTATAAACTGGTAATTTAAGAAATTTGTATACGGTCGTAGAAAAATATAGTATTAACACATGCATAAAGTGACTTTTTTACTCATCGGATTGACGCACTCGTCTAACGGCTCGTGCTGTCAAACTTCCCGTTCGTAAAAAAAAATCACTTTATGCACTTGTTACATAAATTATTATTTTGTTTTGAATTTTATAACTTACTTAAAAAGTATAAAAGACGTTTTTTGTAGCGCGTTTAGAGCTCATCGTTGCCAAGCATTCTCCGGAAATGCCTAGGAACAAATTTTTCAGTGTCCAAGGTTAAAATAAATATAGTCGACTTTTTTGACATAGCTTAGAGAATTTGGTTAATTTAGGTTAGTTTTCTATTTAAGTTTGATGATGAATATCTGTAGAACGAAACATTGCCGACTAAAATAAACTTTCAGATTCGTGATCGCAGCCCCAAAAATCCCCCGTATACCAAATTTCATTTAAATCAACAGTTTGTAAAAATTACAGTTTTAAAAATTGGAGAATGATAAAAAGATAAAAAATCTTCGAATGAAAAAAGATGTTTATATATACAGGGTGATTCAAAATCGATCACGAAACTTAAGGGAGTGATTCTACTTGACAAAATAAGGGTAGAGCTTTATATTTTTTTCCAAATATCATTCGTTTTCGAGTTACGTCAAAGTTCAATTTTTATTTTGGTGTTTTCGCCATATTGCATTTATTTTTTACCAATCCAGTTGACATTTGGCACACAAATCGAGCTATGCAGATTCTAAAATTTTAAGACAAAGTGCTTTTTTAAATACCGCCAGAGGGCACTTTACCTAAAACTTAAAATTTATTTACATCATTACTTTTTATTTTGACAGATATCGCAAAGCTGGGGGCGCCATTTTATAGACAATCAAAACCTAAAAATTAAGGTACTCTTTATTAACGTCGATAAACCTCACCGTTTAGGCACCAATAGGCATCAAAGTTTTCATCAATTTTAATTAAATTTACATACATACAGGGTTTTCAGTAACTCAACCGACAATCTTTACAGGGCGATTCTACAAAAGAAAATAAGAATAAAACTTCATACTACAGTACAATCTGACATATGTCCTAAACGTAAATTTAAAAAAAAACTTTTTTTAATTTTTAACTAAGACTTTTAGGACATATGTTAATATGAAGTTTTTTCTTATTTTTTGTTGTAGAATCGTTTGGTAAAGTTTGTCAGTTGAGGTACTGGACACCCTGTATGTATGTAGGTAATTTGATTGAAATTGATGAAAACTTTGATGTCTATTGGTGCCTAAACGGTGAGGTTTATCGACTTTAATAAGAGTAGCTTATTTTTAAGTTTTTGAGTGTCTATAAAATGGCGCCCCCAGCTTTGCGATATCTGTCAAAGTAAAAAAGTTATGATGTAAATACATTTTAAGTGTTAGGTAAAGTGCCCTCTGGCGGTATTTAAAAAAGTATTTTTGTCTTAAAATTTTAGAAACAGCAAAGCTCGATTTGTGTGCTGGATTGGTTAAAAAATAAATGCAATATGGCGAAAAACCAAAATAAAAATTGAACAAGCCGTCAAAGCTTGTAACTCGAAAACGAATGACATTTTGAAAAAAAATTATATGAAGGTCGGCCCTTATTTTGTCAAGTAGAATTACCCCCTTAAGTTTCGTGATCGATTTTTGAATCACCCTGTATAAAGGAAAATATTCCGAAAATGCTTCCAGCTGTCACCTTGACATTTAGAGTTTATGTCAAAAAATACAGACCGTGCTCATATATTACCGTTCCAATTTTCATTACAATATATTTTATTATAAGATTTAAAAGGACTACAGTACAATCTGACATCCATAGTAGGTACCTGGTATTTAAACTTTATACAAGCCCTTCGCGGGCAATCTTTAAAATAAAAAATAATAATAAATCGATGGGACAGCCTTCAGATGTTATTTTATGGAATAAATTAATTAACAACATTCCGTGCATTGCGTGATTATGCAAAGTCAATAACTAGACATTTATTTTTAAATTTTATGTAATAGTAAAGCTACCGGTTAAGTAATACCATAAAAAGTTTAAGTAGAAGAAGGTGTGACACGTTGTTATCCCCAATAAAATATTGAGCACCTATTCAAATTGCAATAAGACTTTAAGACTTTAGATCGGTGATATAATTAAAATATGTGTAAAAACCTGCACAGACTCCTCTCAACATTTTTCATGAATTATTCAGAACTACCTGAAGAGGCGCCATTTTTATCTGTCATTGCAAGATGCCTTTCGTAAACGCGGAAATAATTTAAAATTTTGATTTTGTAGAAGAAACGAATAGATATTGCAAAAAAATAAATTATTTATTACTGGTAGAATGCGACATCCAATAACGTCATATATCGTGTTGCTGGAAGCATAGACGTCCCTAAAATATTTTTAGCTAGGAAAAATTACTTAATTTACTGGGTGACAACGAAATTACTATCCAGGAATTTATTTTCTTCAGTGCAGTGCAGTTTCCAAATTCATAGGCGCTATATTGTATTACCGAATGCCAATTGTAGATATATTAACATCTGTGTATTACTCCGGTTTAACCGGAAGTGATATAAGCTTTGATATTTCAAATGAAACACCCTGTATATTTTTACGATTTGAATTCTACGGGCAATTCCTGATATAAAATATCGAAAATACCCATAACCTAACTTTTTTGGTTTTGGAGAAAATGGCGTTTGAAAATGTCCAAACGACAGCACAATATGGAGTTTTATGAGAAAACAAATGAACATCACAAAAATTTAAAATGCTTAAAATAGTTCTTTAAAAACTCTGCCTTTAGAGACCATTATAATAATACTTTCTGTTTCACCAGGAAGCTGTAAAATTTGAACTTCTAAGTATGGTAACCCTGGTCATTTTAATGGAACACTCTATATATTTTTTAAAATTTAAATTCTTTAAGCTATTTCCGATATAAAATCTATAATTTATCCATTACCTATCGTTTTTAGAAAACGGCGTTTAAAAAGGTTCAGACGACGACACAATATCCATGAAACTGTTTTGTTTATTTTGAGTTTGATTGGACATTTTCGACCTCCGTTTTTTCTAAAACTAAAAAGATGGTTTATGGGTATATTATAAATTTTATATCAGGAGCAGCTTAAAGAATTTAAATCTTAAAAAATATTTAAGGTGTTTCATTAAAATTACCAGGGTTATCATACTTGGAAGTTCAAATTTTACAGCACTTTCGGTTAAACAGAAAGTAGTATTATAATTGTCTCTAAAGGTAGAGTCTTTTAAAAGAACTATTTTAGGCATTTTAAATTGTTGTAATGTTTATTTGGTTTCCTATAAAACTGCACATTGTGCTGTCGTTTGGACATTTTCAAACGCCATTTTCTCCAAAACCAAGAAAGTCAAGTTATGGGTCTATTGGAGATTTTATATTAGGAATGACCTGTGAAATTCAAATCCTAAAAATATACAGGGTGGTCCATTTGAAATACCAAAGTTTATATCACTTCTGTTTAAACCGGAAGTAATACACAAAAGTTGTTATATCTAAAATTGTCATCCGGTGATACAATATAATGTTCCTAAATTTGGAAACTACACGGTTGCACTGAAGAAAATAAATTGCTGGATAGCAATTTCGTTGTCACCCGGTATAAAAGGTGGGTATATCAATAACAATAATTAAATTAGAAGATGTCGTAGGATAAATCCCATATAAAAACATTTGTATTTATCACTTTATCTGGTCCTACATCCTAAAGAATGATATTTTTGTAGATTTTTTAGTAACCTGTTATAAATCTATCAATCATACAAACCCGCAAACTGCAATTATTATTTTAAAAGTTCTTACCAAAATTATGTCGAAAATTGACACAATAATGATTTTTTTACGAGCTGCGAAATTCAAAATAAAATTTTTGTCACGAAAATAAACAGAATAATCAAATAAGAAAAATATAAAAATACGCGAGATTTGAGGCAGAACAATTTTCGGAGATTTGAAAGTTAAGACATTTGAAACATAGGTTTATTTGAACTTTTCTTTTTAAAATAACCTAAGGACTCACACTGCTAAAGATCAGCTTTTATTCTGAAGAATTCTGTAGTTTGGACCTGGCCATATCGAAAATTATTTTTTCAATCCAAATACCTCAAAAACGGCTTCTTATTTTCCACCCCGCAAACTCCTTATCCCTTGCCAAGTATTGTGACAATACAGCAATTATTAACAAAATTTTAAATAAAAAAACTAAAACTAGATTAAATTTCGTCGTCGTCGAGAAGAATTGATGAAAATTAGCATTGATGATATTGACGATATGGGGAATATTTTATTTGTAAATATTCCAGACTCCAAAACCATTCTAGCCAAAGTTTTGTAATTTCCAAGGAAATTGAAAATGGAAAATATCTAGCTTTGTATAAAAAGTATTTCAGTTTACGAAAGCCCGAAACACCACAGAGAAGATTTTTTGTTAATTACAAAAAATTGGCTTGTACTGTCTAGTGTATAGGAATCAATTCTTTTGGCAAGATGCCCTCTGAAATAGCTGCCTGTTTACATCTTCCAAACCCAGAACTTTACACGGGACATAGCTTTCGCCGTTCCTCAGCTACAATGTTAGCTAATTCTGGTGAAAGCATAACGAATATTAAAAACTTGGAGGTCTTGGAAGTCATCATTTGTTGCAGAAGGCTACCTAGAAAGCTCTACAAGTTTCAAGACGGACTTATCAAACAAAATATTATCCCAAAATTTATCTACCTTTGAACACAGCAAAACGCACTCCGCAACTTACCCACAACAACTTGCCTCTGCGATTCATTTGCAAAATGCTACCAACCGTTCTTTTACGATTAATGTTGTTAATAATAATAAGCAGTAATGGTAAAAATATATATTATAAAATGGTTGTTTAGTTTGACTTTTTCCACACACTCGTAGAAAAATAGCGTTCCTAACACGTGCCGAAAGTGCCTTTTCCGCACTTGACTGCTCAACTGCAGTCGCGTGCGGGGCATTTTCAGCACTAGTTAGGAAATACACTTTTTACAATATTTTAAATATCACGACACCTATGGCTACAACTAGATTTTTTACATTAAGTTTTTAAATTTAAAGTACCTATATAGATTCATTGCTATTAACAGACTAGATTAAAGTTAAGTGTTTCAGTATTAAACGTCTGTATTTACTACAGGTTATAAATTACTAAACTGGTCTTTTTTATATGTTATATCCACTCCATTTTCTGACGTGATGATAGTCAAGTGATAGTACTTGTTTAAAATGATGATGATCTTAGAATTAGTTCCTGCTTCAGACGGGCTAACTAAATGTGTAAAATGTTAATCACATCTTTTAATTCCAACGTGGATTGAAGTTTTTATTTTAAAGATAACAAGTGTTATATAGGGTGTCCGACGGCGAACGCGGTAATCGATTTCTTGAAAATAGAGATTTTATTTATTTTTTTAATTTGGTAACAATGCGTCAGCATACAGCTAAAATATTTCCACATGTTTGGTTGTACCGTTATACAGGATGTTTCCAAAGTACGGTACAAAACTTAAGGGGGTGATTTCTTATGTCTTTTTATAAAAAGAAGTTCCTATGAACATATGTGCGAACTTGTTTCATTTCTATTCGATACAGGGTATTAAAGTTAAAAAAGTCCGTATTTAAAAAAATAAATAAATAAAAACGCTTCTACCGATTTAAATAAAATTTGGTACACCTATTAAATGTAATAAGGCGCTGGTAAAGCTCTACCTAGATGACCATTATTGGGGCAAGTGGCATCCCAGTGGGCACCACAGTCCATATTATTGAGGAACAATAGCACGCTACTGACTTTCTATAAAGTTTATTATTTCGATTAACCAATTAAAAATGTAACTTTTTAGTCTTTAGTATATTTTCGTACCTAGCTTTGTTTTCGAAAAAAAATGTAAGCTACTTAAATTTCTTTTTAAAAGTACTTGCAGACAACATGGTAAAAAACAAAAATAAAAAATATCAATTATTTGCCCTATAATAAATGAGCAGTCGTGTATTTTATAGGAAATGGTTATTTTCTTTATTAACTTAAAGTTAAAATAGTTTAATTTTGATTTTGGATTTTATTTAATGCTGTTTATGAATAGTTTTCAGTATTACTTTAAGTGCCTTTACATTCTTTTTCTCGAAAACAAAGCTAGATACGAAAAAATACAAGAAACTAAAAAGCTGCATTTTTAATTGCGTAATCGGAAAAAATATAAAAACTTTATAAAAGTCAGTGGCGTACTCAAATAATTTTGGCTATGGTGCCCACTGAGACGCCACTTGACCCAAGAATGTTTATTTAGGTACAGCTAGTACAAGCGCCATGTACCAAATTTCATCCAAATCGGTTAAAGCGTTTTTAAGATATTTAAAAATACCATTTTTTTAAAACTTTAACGTCCTGTATCTCAGAAATGAAGCAAGACTCGACATATGTTTATAGAAACTTTTTTCATTAAAATATAAACAGAAGAAATCACCCCTTAAGTTTCGTACCGTAGTTAGGAAACACCCTGTATATTATTAATTTTTAGATTTGCATAAAATTGTAAGCATATTTTATGTATGCGAACTCTTTGACGACTTTTTTGACTAATTTCAGTACGTATGCAGGCCATTACATAATCATCAATTTTTTCTAAATAAAAGCTTCTTTTAAACAGACGTTGACAAAAACTTTGAAAGTATTTTTTTTATAGAAACACCCTTATTTTTTAAAACATCGACAATTTAATACTTTAATCTATACCATCAAGGCTGTAAAGTACGGCTAAGTACAGATAAGGTGGTCATGACGCCGCATCTAGCCGTCATGGCCAAAAGAAGCCAAACCTTAAGGCCGTATTTAACAGCAGCAGCTGAGGTCGTCCTGGAGTTGGACTTTTGATAGGGTACTGTCGTCTAGGGAAATACTTGCAGAAAACAGGCATATACAATTGGCCTACACCATGCAGACTTTGCAGTGAAGTGGTGAAACTAGTCCCAGCCATGATATACAACTGCAATGTTCAAGCACGTAAAAGACAGATGCTGTTAGGAAATATTATAGCGGAAACACTCATTCGCATGAGCAACTTGTTAAGAATCTGCAAGACATGATAAAATGGCATCTATAATGTTGTAAACAATCAGAGCTTTTGAAAACACTATCACCGAACATACTGTATGAAAAACAAGTGTTAGAAACTTAATAGACAATATTATTTTAACTCTGTTAATAGTACACATAATGAATGTAGTTTGTTAAAGTGATAAAGTGTACACCTAGAGCGTTTTGTTAGAAGTCATTAGTATGCCTCATTAAAGCTAACCATTAGTTTCCCTTCTCACTTTGTCAGAAAATGCAAATAATAAATCTTACAATTAGACAAATGATGAAATAGAACAGTAGTTCCCCCTGGGGTCCGTTAGAAACCGTAATGCCAACAAGAAACAAATCACAAAATTTAAAGATTCATCCAAAAGAACTGCAGAAATTTGTAAATTCCTTTTTTTATTTTCTTATGTTTTTCTGACGCTAAATAGTGTTGCGAACATTTTTTTACTATAAAAATCCATTATTTTGTTATTAAATTTTGAAACATTATCTAAGGCTTTATGCAAAGTGTTGCAAAACTGGACTTAAAACCGATGGTAAACCTGATCAACTATAGTGTTTCAGTTCTTTTACGGGCTCTTTTCAAAAATCTTTGTGCTGACTTAAATTCTAAGCATCGTTATTTTTTCATTATAAAAGTAATGTAGTCCTTGTTTCCTTTAAAATACTTTTTACAAGAGGACCTTTAAAACAGCAGAGAGACATCTCCTATCAATTATCAGGTTTAAGCCATGGCCGTATTAACTGTTTGGGGCGCCCTTGGCTAGAATTCCCGGAGCGCCTATTTTCCACCAAAACACTAAAAAATTTTGAAGAGCAAAAAAAAGGTTTTTTTCTTCGTTGCGCCTATTTTGAGTGTCAGGCGCCTTGTTTCACCACCCAAAATAAAATTTCATGACAAAAAAGTCATTCCGTCCTTTTCGCGCCTATTTGCCTATTTCATTTCAAAGCACCTTATTCATCCCAGGGAAATTACCCACCAAAAATCCCCACTCGACCTACACTTTTTTAAAACTACCCTGTCTAGCGCCTATTACTCCCCTGTCTAGCGCCTATTTTTTCATGGCGCACTAGGCTGTAGCCTACTTAGCCTAATGGATAATACAGCCCTGGTTTAGCCATATTACCATTCAACAAAATCAACAGATCAAATTCGCAGTTTACAATTAATTAGTTTAGTTTCCGCTTGAAAAAAATGTTTTTTTTTAATAATCCCGCACTTAAAAATTGCAAGTGTTATAAACAAAAAAAAGAAGGAAAATAAAAGTGAAAAGAAAAGATCGTCTTCGTTTTGTAGCTATAACTAGAATATTCATTATTAACAAATAAAAAAACTTGTATTAACTTTTAAAACGGAATTTTCTTTATGTATATAAGAAGAGCTTCCATAGGAAAAAAGTAAAGGTACATTATTAATACTTTTACAAGAGATTTCATGACAACTAAAGTCTATGAAAAATAAGTTAATTAACAATTGAATAACTTTGGCAAAAATAAAGTTAAGAAGTTTTCTCAAAGAAAGTGTATTCCCTTAAGGATCTAGATGACACTATAATTTATTCATATCTAAAAATGAATATGAATATTATAATAGTAATTTGTGTAACAAGTGCATAAAGTGACTTTTTTACGAATAGGAAGTTTGACAGCACGAGCCGTTAGGCAAGTGCGGCAATCTCATGAGTAAAAAAGACACTTTATGCATGTGTTACATACTATATTTTTTCCACGATTGTATAAAAATTTCCCAAAATACCATTTTATAAATGTTTTATTTCTCTAAACTTATTAATTTAATTTTTTTAGCACAGCCATTAAATTGCAACAAAAAATCATAGCCTTCTTATTTTTTAAGAGACAATTTTATTTTTCTCCTCAAACTCTGCATTTATTAATTTAATTTAAAACATTGTATGTACAGGGTGGCTCGAATTCGACGCTCATCATTGGGATTTCGGAAACCGTAAGAGATACAGGATCGGTTAAATTGAGGCAAAGTTGCGCAATTTGATGCTCAAAAAAGGCCGTTTTGCGTTTAAAAAATTCCGAGTACTTCCGAAGATATTCGAAAAAACCGGAATTTTCAATTTTGGTTTCTATTGTTTCCTGGCTATATTTGTTAAGATAACTCAAAATGAAAAACACGTTTTCATGGCCACTTTTTCTGCTCTATAATTCAGTGTGATTAAATATTGAATCTGACGTTTCGGCTTCTGGCGACCACCATCAACTTAATTTTTTAAATACGGACCTGATATTTTTTTCAATTTAATGAAATCCTTTCATCACTCTTAAAACACTATATATCGCCACTTTGATATTTGCCGACGTTTCGTACAGAAAATTCCATCACCAGAACATTACATATTTATTTTATCATAATACGGACCTGAACTCCATTTTTAGGTAAGAAAGTAAAAAAAAAAGAATAAACTTATTACATATTCGTAATCTTTTTATTGCAACTCATTGATATCTAACAGCGGAAATAGATGATGTTTTTCTGGTGGTACCCCTCTCTTTCCTGAATTTTTTATTATATATAATTTTCCACGCTTACCACACACAATGTAAACAAAAAATAAACCAATTATTTAGGTCACTTCGTGCCGGCCGAACGCGACAAAACGGAATGATTATACGATGGAAACACTGGATGCAAGTGATGAGTTATGCTATTTTTTGTTTATCTAATGAATGTCGTGTGAGAACGTGATCCTATGGACACTACAGTGTGTGTAATTATATCAAGGACAAGCGAAGGAAAATCACTATTATAAGTGTTCAAAGAGATAACCTTCCGCCTCGATGCATTTTCTTGCTTTGCTTTGTATTTTTAATACAGCTGGATTAATTGTTCTCGCAGGAATGGCAGCAACTTCCCTTATCAAATTTTGTCGTAGTACTTAAAGGTCGTGAGGTGCATTTTTAAATAAACGGTTCTTAAGATATCCCCAAAGGAAATAATCTAGGGGACTAAGATCTGGGCTTCTAGCGGGCCATCTTGCAAAGCCATTTATTAGGAAATATATAGTAAAGGAATTGAGCTACTTCCCTTCCATTGTGGGCAGGAGCTCCGTCTTGCTGCCACCATATTTCTTGAAATACTGCCAAAGGTTGATTATCTAGGGCGTCTAAGACATCATTCCTAATTAAATTTAGATATCGTTTGGAAGTTAAGGTCCCTTCGTAAACGAAAGGTCCAATAATTTTGTTCCTCCACATACCAATCCATACATTAAATGAAGTTCTCCCTTGAATTCGTACCTGCTGGTTAGTTTCTGTTAATAAAGTAATTTCCGCTATTAGATATCAATGAGTTGCAATAAAACATTATGAATATGTAATAAGTTTATTCTTTTTTTTACCTTTTTACCTAAAAATGTAGTTCAGGGCCGTATTATGGTTAAATAAATATGCAATATTCTGGTGATGGAATTATCTGTACGAAACGTCGGCAAATATCAAAGTGGCGATATATAGTGTTTTAAGAGTGATGAAAGGATTTCATTTAAATTGAAAAAAATATCAGGTCCGTATTTAAAAAAATTAAGTTGATGATGGTCGCCAGAAGCCGAAACGTCAGATTCAATATTTAATCACACTGAATTATAGAGCAGAAAAAGTGACCATGAAAACGTGTTTTTTATTTTGAGTTATCTTAACAAATATAGCCAGGAAACAATAGAAACCAAAATTGAAAATTCCGGTTTTTTTCGAATATCTTCGGAAGTACTCGGAATTTTTTAAAACGCAAAACGGCATTTTATTGAGCATCAAATTGCGCAACTTTGCCTTCATTTAACCGATCCTGTATCTCTTACGGTTTCCGAAATCCCAATGATGAGCGTCGAATTCGAGCCACCCTGTACTTACTTTTTGTAGAAATAATACTACCAGTATAAATTTCTTTTAATTTCTTAGTCATCCAAATTCATTATGATTATTAATTTTTAATAATTTCTATATAATTTATTTGCAATCTGTCAAATTTTAAAACCATGAACTAAAAGAAATATTGACGAAATCAAAGGTAACTTGACCGTTTGGTTCAGTTGATGTCGCATTTTCTGTTTTATATTGCATAAATTGATATTTAAGTTTATAGCAGTTTATAGTAGTAGGTTTAAAACAAAACACTAATTCAAAGTGTAAAAAAGCTTCAAAGTGTTAAAAAAGTTACCTTTTTTAACACTTTATGTAGTGTACTAGAATGAGTACTTTAACTTCATGTTAACGATTAAAAAAGTTCCTTTTTTAACTTTCGTGGAAAAAAATATTTTGTATTGCACACTTTGCGTAGCGGCGTGGGCTAGCGCCAAAAGAGCCACGCAGAAATGTATTTTCAACGTTAAATTAAAATTATAAATAATGAAGCGACAACTCCAGAAGTTCAGGTATGTCTTACTGAAGTTTTCTCCTTTTCTGGAATCATTTTTTCAAAATACCAATAACCATGTTTTTACGATTACAAGACAAATTTTTCGCAGGGAACTCACTTCTCGACTAAGACTACTCGTTATTATAATGTAAAAATATTAGAACAAAATAAACTGTTTAGATGGGCAAGCCTTTAACTTTGGTGGCTTTTTTATAGGACGATGCCGCAAGGATGTATGTTAGTTCTTTCCTATTTGCTAAAATATGTGCCGGTTATATAGAAACAGAACGCGGCTTTGTTGATTTTCTTCTATTACATCATAAAACTTGGCGGTTCGTTTGGTGCTAATTCATTTTTAAAATGACATTAATTAATCCCAAGACACGCAAACTGCAGAAATTTTATTTTTATAACGTGCCTAGTTATTGGAGCTAAGCAGGTTTAGTTAATTAATTATTTTATTTCCATTTTAATAGGTTTTAAAATTCAAATAAAACTGGCATTTTGGCGCACCAAAAAAATCTGTTTACTTCTAATCTGAATTGTAAATTTTATTATTATGATATTTGATAGTTTTTATTATAGAATGCGTAAATTTAAAACAAATAAATATTATCCATTGGCTGGAAGAAAAGGCATGTTTTCCCTTCGACAAATCAGTCCGTGGAGTGAGAGAGAAAGGTACTAGGCTTATTTTATTTCTCTGTAATGGTGGGTTTACATCTGACATTTATTGCATGATAATTTATGTCAAATAGAAATTCTGGCTAATGTAAACGGTCAAAAATTTGTTCGATTCTATTCTATTTTCGGTTTTTCGCTTTCACACGTAATGTATTCAGCCATCGTCAAGTGGTTGTGGTCAAAAATTTATGTCAGATAGAATTTTTTATTGTTTACTTCAGCTAGAATTTCTGTCTGACATAGATATCATGCAATAAATGTCAGATGTAAACCTACCATAACGCTCTTCGCCTAACTAATCGAGAAGGCTGCCCCTAGCAGGATGCTCCAAGGTCTTACTACATTATCATGATATGAAAGAAAAAAATATATTTTTTTTAATCTCACATAGTTTAATTTTTATTTAACAATGTGGATTTTGTTAAAAAAACTATCTGATAGTATGCTTCGTACATATTTGGGACCCTATCACCATAACACAATATCGGCTTAGCTACTGTAATTTGGGGTAATTTGGATTTATTCTCTTAACTATGTATGTCCACCTAAAAAGTGGTAACATAGGAAAGTATGGAGGTTATAATATGAGCTTTGCATAGTCTTTTTAATTACAATGAAGTTACGAATAGGTTTCTGTGCATGCAAAACTTTTAATACACGCTGAAGTCTTTTTGTACACGTTAACACGTTTAATGTATTCACGTCTCGGTTAGGTTACCCTCCCCCCTTTCTAGCCCTAGCCCTAACTTCGGATCAGATCCCATGACCGCGGTTTACAACTTTGAAAAACATACAGGGTCATCATTTTTCGTAAAGTAGTAGCATTTTTTCCACTGATTAACGTGCTGCCAACAAAAAACAACTGAAAATCGAATTTTCGATTTATTACAAAAAATATATATATTTTTAATGGAACACCCTGTATATTATATCACTGTTCGAAAGATCTATTAAAGACCATTAAAAAAGTCAGCATATGTTATATAAAATTTTTAATAGTTTCGGAAATATGGCCATTCCCGGAATTTGATGGTAAACTGGCATTTTTAAATAGAACACCCTGTATATTGCATCACCAATAAATATATATTTTAGAGAGCTTTAAGAAAATACCACATTAGATATGTCTATTTCTTATAGTTTAGGAAATATGGCCATCCAAATCTGAAAATTATGTTAAATTTTCATTATCTCTACAGGTCCAAGCTATAAGCCCTAAGTTTAGTGTCGAAGATAAAATAGACATTAAATCTTGAATTTTTAGATTTAAATGGCCATATTTCCAAAACTATAAGAGATAAACCTATTAAATGTGGTATTTTCTTAAAGCTTTTTAAATATCTATTTGGTGGTAATGCAATATACAGGGTGTTCTATTTAAAAATGCCAGTTTACTATTAAATTCCCGAGGATGTCCATATTTACGAAACTATTAAACATTTTATTTAACACATGCTGACTTTTTTTAAAGGTATTCGATAGATCTTTCGAATAGTAATATAATATACATGGTGTTCTGGTTAGTGTATAAGTGTGTAAAGTATATTTTTTGCAATAAATTGAAAACCTGATGTTTAATTGTTTTTTTGTTGGCAGCACGTTAATCAGCGGAAAAAATGCTACTACCTTGTTAATTTAACCGTCTTCGTATCTGCAATAATAAAGAAGTTAGCAATAGTGCAGACTTAAAAAATGATCACCCTGTATATGATCTTCACATATAGACAAAGAAAACTTCTCCATTACTTGACAGACGCCTGGTTTGGCACACCAATGGTTTTAGGACAGATGTTGGAGTAGGTGGTGTATTTCAGGCAAAACTCAAAGCGACTTTTCGCTTCCCATTGGGGAAGCAAGTCACAGTATCCCAGACAGAAATATGTGATATTCTAGCAAGTGTTTAGCAGAATGTAAAAAGAAAATATTGCAACCATCTTCTCAGAGACACTTAGGCTGTTCTAAAACCTTAAATTCCCAATCCACCACATTGACAATCACGATAAAGTGTCTAAATAGTATAAAATAACTTGAAAGCAATAAGAAATCAGATGCACTGGTAAGAGCTGACTAGGTTCTACGGCCCAGAGTCAAGACAGAGTCTAAACAACTTATGAAGACAACAATAAGTGGATGGTCCCAAAAACAACATCTAGATCGTTGGGATTCATCACATGGTCAAAGACATAAGACATGCGAAGAAAACAATAGGCGACCCAAAACTTACAGCTGATATCTAACATCTGGAGCGTACTCAGTTAAGGCAAGTAGTTGGAGTTCTAACAGGTCAATATCATCTAATGGCAAGTATTGATCCGATGGGTTGGGGTATTGTATTGTATTGTAATTAATGGGGTCGTTTGCCATAAGCTAGCCCTTCTTCCACTTCGACCTAAAAATATCTTTTGTGGACACCCTACATTAATTAATTCCCCTTGATTTTCAAAATTTTCGCGATGCTGGACATATTTCGGGGAGCGAGCCTTTTTATATCTACTGAAGTCAAAAATACTCCTTCCACATATTTTGGCGTTTACACTGCGTTTTCACCTGCAGCGGTCGTTGTCGGTCTTCTGGTACCTCAAAGGACCGTAACCCGTCAGGAAGTTAGTAACTATCCTAAGTTTGTTCTTTTAAAGCTCTAACAGCTTTTTAGAGTATTTAGGCGATTGAAAGATGAATACATTGATTCTGTATCAGTTAAAAATAAAGACAATGGAAGTCCAAGAAAAAAGTATTATTGAAAGGTTCAGATAGTCTGTTAACAACAAAGCAAAGCACTCATCAGGTGCGATTCGATTTGTCTCAAAAATATATCATCAATCTGTTGTCGCTAATGTCAGTCAGTGCTTTTTATTATTGCCTAGTAGTTTTAATATAAATAAAACCGTCTATATTTCTAAATATCTTTGAGTAAATCCTATCATTTATTTTGTGTTCGTCGAATAGGTACCTTGACAACGAGAATAATGGATACGGACAGCCAAGAAACCAACGCCTTTATACGGTGTTACGGGTCACTAGCGCTCAATTAATTTTAATGACCATATTATGTGATTATACATGTTACTTTATTAGCCTATTTTAATATGACGTATACGTTCGGTGCTTCCTTTATTAAGTAGAAAACATTCTGCGCAATAACGAACTTAGCATAATTTTGCTTCACATTTTAATTCGATAAGTCCTGAACCTAACGAACTAGATAAACGGATAAGTGTCTGTCAAACCACACGCATTAGATCAGGGTTCATATACAGGGTGTTTCAAAATGTGATGCGGCTTCCTAAAGCTACGGTTTCCTAGGATTTTCGGTCGGCCGAAACCGACGCGATTTACGTTCGCCCAAATCAAATTTTCACTTGTAATACCACTAGTGCTAAATTTATTTCCAAAAATTTTTCAAGACCACGAATATTTTAAAAATTATACCGAGGCGCAGGCGAGGGAGACTTTTCTTAAAATATTCGTGGCCAAGAACAAATTCCCCGGAATAATTTAAGCACGTGTGGTATTCGGTAAAAAAATTCACACCAAGTTAAATAATATTCTTTTAAATTAATATTTGTAACTAACACGAGCTTTAAAATTTTACTATAAAATAAATATTTTCCATTTTACCAATTGTATTTGCAAATATATGTAATTTTAGAGCTTATCATTGTTTATTCTTTTTATATTATATATAACTTATATTACAACAGTTGGTAAAAATAGTTATTTTAATTTTTTAGACCCATACATTGCTTTCGTTTGCTCTTCACTTATGTCTAGTACTTCAGTCTTATGATATTATTTTACTAACTGTAGTTGTATAAAATTGTCATTTAGGGTCTTAAAACCTTACATTATTTTATATTATGTTATGTCTGAAATACTACAACTGGTAATGACAGACATGACGTTGAAACTAATTCAAAGACTATGTCAAAAAATTTCCACTATAATTCGCTCCAAGGTACCCCAGGCAGAAGAAAAAAATTCCAATAAATACTTGTGTTGCCATGGTAATGCAACCAAAACTACACATTTGATTGGTCAAAAAACAGTGGTGTGGAATTTTACTTGAATGTGATTTTATTTAAAAGTGTATATTTAATTTAGGCGAACGTAATTCGCGTCGGTTTCCGCCGACCAACAGTCCACATAAACCGTAGTAAGGTTATGAATCCTTATGTGATTTTAGGAATAAAAGTTTAAATAAATCCATGTCCTAATTGTCTTACCTTTTGAGATACAGGGTGGTAAAGCTTTAAAAAATATATATTTTTTAATACTATCTAAATATGTAAATGACATTTACATACACTCCAACTGATGGATTTTTTTTCACGAGCCTTCCAGAGGGATTAAGACTTGAGTCAAATTTTCTTGCTAAACATATTCGTCGGAGTGGTTCAAACCGTATTCGAAAATGACAATATAAATATTAGAATCAAGAAAATGTGGGTTTTTAAACCGTTGCGTCACAGGCCAATTAGCCTTTAGGTTATTATTACTATTTTTATTTTTTAGGGTTAATATGTACTTTACTTTACATCGGATATAAAATTTTTCACTTGCCATTTATATGCATGTTAAAAGTTTACAAAAATGACCGAAACAAAGTTTTTAATGAGTTCAATGCATATGCCCGCCCGACAAGGATAAACTATATTGTTTTTAAACCATTGTCCGGGATGTACTCAAACACGGTTTAAATACGTGACGTATAAGACGTCACCGTTTAAAAAGAAAATGTAATGATTTTAAAATGTTTTGAACCGTATTAACAACAAAAAATGGCTTAAATATTAATATATATATATAAAATATTCAAAACCAGACTGACTGCATCCCCAATAACCTCCTGGTTTTGAATATTTTTTCTTAACTAGTCAGTCACGACTACTCCCACCTTTATATATATATATATATATATATATATATATATATATATATATATATATATATATATATATATATATATATATATATACTTATATACATAGTAATGGAACAAGCCAGAAACATAGAAAAACAAAAAGTGACCTCAGTACAAAATCGTTAAATTACATCAACTTTTTTTTAATTTTACAAAAATCCTTTAAGGTTTTTTTTTATTAGTAAAATAAAATGTGTTAGTTATTATATTTTTATAACTTTAAAGCTATCAGTATCTAACTTAAACCAATAAGTAATAATTGGGAGCAACTTTTTTAAACAATAATTTCAGGTCTAGTTATTTTTCTCATTTTTTAAGATACGCCACTTCGTGATATTGCCAACGATTTGTTAAAGTGACAACTATTAAAATTCATCTTTTTAAATTTTAATTTTAGTTTTGCAGCACCAAAAAGTCATTTTATTGATTCAAGGCTTAAATTAAATTAGAAATTTAAAACATTTAATTAGAAATATACTAATGGACTTAACTATACCTATAAACTTTTTTATATTTCGAAAAAAGTTTTTCTTTATAAAAACTTTTGTTAAAAATTTTATTTAAGTGCCAATATCAAGAAACCCATCGATTTTTAACTCACAACGGTTTTTTACTACTTTTTGGATGCTTTGGAGTTGTTCCACCACACCTTTAATATTATCGTTAATTTTCCGGACACCCTATATACCACCAAAGCAAAATTATGAACTTTTTGTCTATGTTGCATGTTTTCAAAAAGTTCCAATAAGTTGGTCATTGTTGTAACAACAAAATAAAAATGTTTTTAGTCTTTCGTCTTTCATTTCAAGTTGATAAGATCAAAGGAAAAATCGAAACAAGTAGGAAAATTTAGTTATTGCTGCGGTGGAGACATTCAATTCTCAAAGTTTCGCAATGCTGACTTCCACGACAATGTGTAATCGTAAGCAACGATAAAAAAACTAAAACTGTTTTTAGTTGCTGTAGTGGAGACAAAAAGTTGAAACCTGTTAATATTTGTTCGGCAATTTTGGAACACAAAGCAACATTTAGTCACAAAAAGTTTCTTACTGTTGCTTTCGTGGATACGTTAGTTTGCTAAAATAATTGCCTGTTTTTATATTTCTTTTAGGTTGGTATGTTAAAATTGGCATAGACCGGAATCAGATCATTTCCATATAAATAAGGATAGTTATCTTGGTAATTTTTGTCCAAATTTATATTTAGGATTAATAAAGTCCAAACCTCGTTAAGTTAATAAATAACAGCTTATTTAATTTAAAAATCAGTTTAGGTACCACACATCAGACATTCGCCCAGACTTGATGACTGCATGGTTTGTTTTTAGGAATTACGCTCCACCGCAATGCAGTCACTTCACCCATTATTTTTTAACATAATGACGAACAGACTTAAGAAAATAAATTAAAAAACTTTAAATATTAAAATTACTGTAATAAAATATACATTATTATAAGATGCTGATTCTTAAAAGTGTAGAGCTGTAGGTAATTTTAATATATTTTTTAATACTTTTAGTCAAGGAGATGAACTGTTTAATAAGAAGCGCTTGATTTGTCCGAATATATAGGTTATGTTTGTCACCTTTTTGCCATAATACTTTTTATCTGACAAAATACACCGATACCTGCATAAAATAAAATAAAATTACTTAAAAGAAAACAAAAATATTCCCTTTAAAAAATATCCAATGGTCAATGACCCCTGTTGGCAGGTTTAAAATTCTCTGTAACTGCATTACTAATAACTACTCAATTTACCAGTAAAAACTAAACATATAGAAAAACCGCGAAAAAAGCCTCCAATATGATTATAAACAAAGAATTAGGTAAACGATTACGTCACAAAATTTAGCAAACATAGGCTTAAGCCAAGTTTATAAATCAGAATTTAATTTTAGTATTAGTTATAGTATTAACTATGGTGACCTGGAGGACACCATAGTATTAACCTAACTTAAATTTAAAAATTTTTTGGTTCCAATTATTAGCTACATTTATTAAAAAATAAGTAATGAAACTTGAATAAAAAGGAGTTACCGGTTCTAACCTTTTTATGACACATAAGCATATAAGCAATTCATATTTTTCCCTATTTTAGTCTTAAGTTTCGGATTTTAGAGAATTTCAAGGTCGTTTCTTAAGACCAGAAAATTAAAATTAATTTATTAAAACTTCAATTTAAATGTTTTTAAATCTTGTGACTAATGCTAATACTAATACTAAAATTAAATTTTGATTTATAAACCCGGCCTTAAATGCGATCGAGCGATCTCCTTGACTTTTAGTGGCGTTCAAGCGAGATTTGAACTAAATAATTTAAAAAAAACATGCTATGCCATTGGTTTTTCGAAACAAAACACATGTTTCTAATTTCAATTTACTTCAAAATTAATTTGATTTTCTGATTTTTTCTATCGAAGCAGGGTTTTCGTGTAGAAAAAATGAAGCATTTCTCTGCATGATCATGTGGCTATAACAGATTCATAAAGATTTGACAAACGACTGCTCGCGTTGTTTGAAAAACTTTTTCTCTCTTTTAAAAATGAATCTACCTTACTTTTGGTCATTTTTTATATTTGTAGTTATAACTATCCCTGTATATTACCGACTGAATTAAATTATTGAATTTATTAGTTTTGGGCCATGCAATCAGTTTTTTTTTTAATGCCGTTCAAATATTTTTAGTCCATTAGTCCTCTTGTAACGCCTATCCTGGGACACACTGTACAGGGTGTCTTTTTGGTTGGGATTATATGGTATAGGCTAAACCGTAAAAGATACAAAAACTAAGATACGTGCCCGTTCTCTTTTTAGTCTTTAGTCTATTAGCGCAATCCACGCTAACTTGATTGCTTTAGAAGATACAGGGTGATTCTTAAAATTTAACGAAATTTATTATGTTTTATTACTCGGACATTTATGGAGATTGAAACAAACTTCAAATACAAAAGTTTAGATTAAACTATTTGGTATACTTTGAATGAAATGAAAATAATTTGTTTCAAGTTTTTTTTAATTATAAAAGGAATACCAAATATTTACATCTATATAGCCTCTAGTTCGATTACAAGCTGAGTTCAAAAATGCATCGAACAGAATAAAAAGCATTTGAGTTCATTTTGTAATCAAGATAATTGTTTAGTTGCTATTATAAACAAATCTATTTTCTGTGGTTGCTATTGTTTTGGTGAATAAATGGTTTAGTATGCTTGTTAAACGGGGTTTTTGATATACATACCCTTTAAAAAATAAATGAATATTGATTCAATCCATGTCCAACTATATTTCTTTTAAATTCTTTTGTGAGTTTTCCTGTCTAGAACAATGCAAAATATTAAGTGTTATATAGCTATTGGTGTATTCACAAAATAAATGCATTTTTAAGATACTCAGATACAGGGTGTCCCTTTTAAAAAATGCAAAATTGAGTTCTATCTCGAAAATTAAATTATATATATTTATTTTAGGTACCTACACCACTGGATTCTACATAAAAAGTTATAAAACTTTTGTATTTATTTGAAGTTGCTTCTATCTCCATAAATGTCTGAGTTATAAGATATAATAAATATCGACGAATTTTGAGAATCATCCTGTATCTTCTAAACCAATCAAGCTAGCGTGGATCTGATTGCGCCATTAAACTAAACAATAAAAAAGAAAATGAGACACGTATCTTAGTTTTTTTGTATCTCTTACAGTTTAACCTATACCCTATAATCCCAACCAAAAAAACCAGCCTGTACACACATTTCTACTATTTATAGCCATGTCACATAATTCTTACTAAAAACCACGACCTGACATAGTTATAGTCGTGACTGAAATTGTTATCAACTAAACTAGTAAATATTTCAACTTGTATCCATGTGAACTTTATATTAATGATGCAAAATACCTGGGCATACGTTCAAAAAACAACATCAACTATTTCACTGTCAATAACAACAATGTAATTTACATAAAAGTTACGTCTATGCTACATTTGGCTTAGAATTTTACAATGCAAAATAAACCGTACTGACTGAGAGTATTTAACTGATATAATTTGAATATTATTTAAAATTCATCTTGAGTTAATTTAAATTAAATTTTCATTAAAATTGATTTTATTCAAGGCTGCAATGGTAAAAGTAGCTTTTGAAATTTTTAACACTATAAAGAAAATCGGGAAGTTTGATAAACAAGCCGCTTTTTAACACTTTTTAATGAATGTATCTATATGTACAGGGTCTTTCCCCATATATTGACCCCCTACAGCGGTAATGCGAAAAGTTAAAAAAAAATTTAATACAAAACTTTTGGGGTTTTACTTTAAATTTTTGAATCCGATGTCAAAATTTTTTTTTCGTTTAGAAACGTCAAATTTTGACAGATGATCAGTTTTTTCTTATGGAACACCCTGTATATGACTTCATAGTTAAAAAGAGCCGAATTTTCTGATTTCAAATATATATATAGTTTAACTATGTTTTATTAAACCGTTTCGGAAATATCGGGCTCCAAACTTTAAAAAAATAATATATTGAAGATCTTGGTAGGCGCTGCATTGTTATTGTTTGACATTTATTAAAAAACAAATCATTCAGATGACATTGTCATTTCTTGTTTGTTGACCCATAAATGTTAAAAAATGCCGTACAGTGATGAAGAAAAATGTGACATCGTCCGTATATTTTATAAAAATAATAATAACGCAAATGCCGCCAGAGAGGAATATCGTCGAACCTTTCCTTTACGTGCCATTCCGGCAAAAATACGTTTAAAAATATAGAACGAGCATTTCGCATCAGGAAAACTCTACGAAGAAAACGTCGGACAATTCTTGTCGATCCAGAAGAAGAATTACATATTTTGCTATATTTCGAAGGTAGGTAAGTTTTTACTAATTTTTGAATACATTTAGATCTACGCTATCATGTTCGGGCCTTTGTCTCCCTCAAATTGCCCATCAAAAATGTTGAATTTCTTTTAGAACACCCAAATCATTCCATAGAAGATGCCAGAATTTACTTTGATCGATCGGCCAAAAAAATTTATTCAACTTTAAAAAAGTATAAATATTTTGCTTATCGAATATTACCTGTTCAAACTTTAAGTGTAGAGCAAAGAAATAAACGGGTGGAATTTTGTCAAGAGATGCTAGTGCTAAAAGAAGAAAATAATAACTTTTTTAAAAAAATTTGTGGACCGACGAGTGCACCTTTACAACCGCGGGCATTTACAATCGAAAAAATGTTCGCTTTTGGTCAAGAACAAACCCCGAATAACAAGGGAAATTAAGTTTCAAGGGCGGCAATCTCTACATGTATGGTGGGGAATTTTAAATGACCAGGTCATAGGACCTATTTTTTATAACGGCAACTTGACGGGAGAGAGATACCTAGAGATGCTTACTTATCAAATTGAAGCTAAACTTGAAGATCTACCCATAAGGCAATACGAGCAAATAGTTTGGCATCAAGATGGTGCCCCACCGCATAATGTGTTACCTGTTTTGAGATTTTTAAATGAAAGATATAACCTGTGGATTGGACGAACTGGGCCAATTCGTTGGCCACCAAACAGTCCAGACCTGACACCTCTTGATTCATTTCTGTGGGGTTACCTGCAAAATAAAGTTTACGAACAGAGAACTGAAAATGTCGAGGAGCTCCGCAGAAAAATTATTGCCGCGATAGATGATATCAATCAAAATCATAGACAATTTATAAGGAATACAATACACAAAATTGAGCAGGATTATATAAACTGTATTGATAATGGTGGTGGTCATATAGAGCAGTTATAGTTATAATTAGGTCTAAATTAAAGTTTAAGAATTGTTAAAATAATGTATCCTTGTCAACAAAAAGATGCTAAATATCACCTTAGTAATAATAAATCTTCTGTTTTTATTGTTTCTACTCAATTCATTTATCTTAAAATAAAACGCCAAACAATAACAATGCAGCGCTTACCAAGATCTTCAATATATTAATTTTTTAAAGTTTGGAGCCCGATATTTCCGAAACGGTTTAATAAAACATAGTTAAACTATATATATATTTGAAATCAGAAAATTCGGCTCTTTTTAACTATGAAGTCATATACAGGGTGTTCCATAAGAAAAAATGATCATCTGTCAAAATTTGACGTTTCTAAACGAAAAAAAAAAATTTGACATCGGATTCAAAAATTTAAAGTAAAACCCCAAAAGTTTTGTATTAATTTTTTTTTAACTTTTCGCATTACCGCTGTAGGGGGGTCAATATATGGGGAAAGACCCTGTACATATGTATCCTCGCATGCGATTGCGGTCACACAGTGGCGGCGCGTGCCTTGCAAAAGTGGAGGGAGCCAAAAGAATAAGAAAAATGGAAGCGAACCAAACCCACCGAAGTACATAAATAATTTACTGACACATTTAGTATGTATTAAAAACACAAAAATAAGTAAATCAACTCTTATTTTATTTTATTAAAATATTAACAAACAAAAACAAAACATAGGGATATATACACATACAGTGTGTCCCAGGATAGGCGTTACAAGAGGACAAATGGAACAAAAATTTTAAAATTTTTAAACATTCTTTTGGAAAAACTGGTCGCATGGTCCAAAACTAATAAATACAAAATTTTACTACGATTAGTAATATATAGGGCGAGTTATAACAACAAACATAAAAAATGCATGCATGTTTTAACAGTTTTTAAAATACTTGGCTTAAAGCAGCAAATTTTACAAAAATCTTTAAAATTATTAAATTTTATGTTAAATTTTGCTCCCTCCTGCCCATTTTTTAAGTTGTAATGCGTAATGTAAAAAATTGACAATTACATTTTTTTTACTCTCATGCTTTAACTTTAAATTTTAACATAAAATTCAATTCTCTACAGCATTTTCATATACCATTTTGTTCTATTTTTAAAAATAAAAGTAGTTAACGCCCAGGCATGTTTCCTATTTTTAGTTTTAACTCGCCCTGTATATTATCGAAAATGCTATTATATATTTTCATCTGTTTAACACATATTTTTATTATTAGCTGGATACCAAAATTAATTATTCTTATTTCTAATAATATTTTGCGCTGGTAATGCAATATTAGTTAATATCCAACAAAGTGGGGGGCCCCCCTACGCGCCGCCGCTGCGAGTCACATCCCTAGATGACGATTATCAATTCCAACTTTACCATTAGCAAGCAGAGATTTTTCAAAGTACTATTATATTTAGGATTTGACAAAGCATCACCTTTTATAACAAATAGACTGATAAAAATATGTGGTTAGTATCATGGCAAAAATCATGACAATTTAATTTTGGGCCACTATCTACCAAAGTGTAGCTCGCTTCTTAGGTACAGGTGAATTATAGTATCTGGAATATACCTGCAATCGACAAAGTGTTTAATAAATACGCACATGAAAAAGGGGTGGCCAGTAAAAGGAAATTTTCGAAGATTAATAATAGTAATTTATGGAACAAGTGCATGAAGTGATACTTTTTTTTACGAATAGGGAGTTTCCCAAAATTCCATTTTATACATGTTTAATTTATCTAAACTTATTTATTTTTATTTTTGTGGCACAGCCATTTTTTGCAACAAAAAATCATAGCCTCCTTATTTTTGAGGAGACGATTATCCTCTTCATAACTTTGCATATATTATTTAATTTAAAAAATTGTATGTACTTACTTTTTGTAGAAATAATACTAAAACAGTATAAATTCCTTTTTAATTTCTTAGTTATTCAAATTTATTATTACTATTAATTTTTAATAATTTCCATTAAATTTATTTGCACACTGTCAAGTTTTAAAACTAGTGTCACATGAACTAAAACAAATAATGACGAAATCAAAGGTAACTTGACCGTGTGGTTTAGTTGATGTCGCGTTTACTTTTACATTGCATAATTTGATATTTAAGTTTATTGTAGTAGGCATTAAAACAATACACTATTTTAAAGTGTAAAAAAGCTTCGAAGTGTTAAAAAAGTTACTTTTTAACACGCTTTTATTAGCTTGGGTTGTATCTATCTATCTATCTATCTATGTAACGGAATCTTTGAGCCTAATTTTTACCAACTCCCAGCGATTCAATTTCTTTGAAACTTTGCACACGTATCAAGGACCGATGACAATGCAATAATTTAAAAACAGTATCCCGTTATCCTGATTAGGACCGCCAGGATAAATAAATTCCTTTACAGATCCTCTGTGAAAGAGTAAGCGAGCTAGAGCTAGGCGAGTGATCTGCGCATGCGTGCAGTTTCAGTCTTACATGCATACATACATAAATAGTTCGTAAAACATTTCAATATCACATGACCGCAGAAAACTAATTGATATATCGAACTAAAAATGAAAAATAAATAATAGTTTTAAAAAACTAAAAAACACGCTTTTATATGCAACCGAACTAAAAATTAGAAAATAATTTTTCATTACAAAGAGTTTGTCACTTCAGAATAAAAGCGTGGGGTGCTTAATATATTAAATGTTATAATTATTCTATTTGCAAATATCTATGAGGGAAAAGTTATGAAAAAATAGTAAAATGCACCCCACGCTTTTATTCTGAAGTGACAAACTCTTTGTAATGAAAAATTATTTTCTAATTTTTAGTTCGGTTGCATATAAAAGCGTGTTTTTTAGTTTTTTAAACTATTATTTATTTAAACACGATGTAGTGTACTCGAATGGAGTACTTAAACACTATGTTAACGATTAAAAAAACAGCATTTTTTTTAATGGTCGTGAAAAAAACTTAATTAATACCTGTGAAAATGTCCGTTTGGTGCTTTAGGTAACCTTGGGGAGTCAAGTGATTACAGAGAGTATGGAGAGTCAAGCAATGACAAAAAGTAGAAAAAATGGGGGAACAGGAAAGTAAGATTTGCAAGTAGAAAAAAGCTTTAAAGGAGTTTAATAAAAAAATAAGAATCGGCAACCGTATGCGTATGGTGTGGCTTTAAGGAGGAAGGCTGGGGTTCATGGAGTCAATATGGTGGGTATGGTAGGGAGAGAGCGGAGGAAAAGGTTGGTAACCAGGTATGACAGTGAAAGAAAGGCTTTCGTATATTGCAAAATTGTTACCAATAAGCTTTACTTTAACGGCTTGTTGGTGGGGCAGTGGAGTGTCTGGGATACGGTTTAGGTGGTTGTGCCTATTGATACTTTTATTCACCACGTTAAAAGTTCCTTCTTTGCAATATTTTATAATATTTTAAAAAGAGCCAATTTTCAGAAGAATTGTGAAGTGAGAGGTTCTATAGAAAAATGCTCATCATAATGCATTATAATAAAGAGTCAATATTTAAAGGTATCAAAATATACATGGAATTTTTCTATGGCCAGTCTGGCGATGCCCCACCAGGTATTTTATATTTCGTTAAAAGACAAAATACCTATTTACATCTTATACATATAGTCGTTGAAGTAACAATACCGCCTTAGCGACATTTTTACAAAAAGTGAGATTAGGCCAAAAATCAAAGCATAGGGCGTCAGTTCATTGACAGCTCTCGATAAAGTAGATTTCTAGTCGTATATTAGGCCTCCTACTCAGGTATTAATACTGGCTATGTAAAATCTGCTAATTTTGCCTAAATTGACAATAAAAAAGGGTTCTTTCAGAATCCTAGATTTTTCTATAGGCGGTATTGTTACTTCAACGACGATTTGCATCAAAAATTTAAAAATACTATATTTTAAAGCAACAAAGAATATCTGTGTAGAATACTTCTTCTGACTCCTGGTATAACAGATACCGTTGTATAAAAAAGTATTTTTCATACAACGCAGATACACAGGCCATGTTGTAGTAAAATTTAGTCGCGGTTTATTATATTGTTGATAATTATTTCTGTGCAGGAAAACACATAAATAATTTTAAGAAATTTATAACTATGAAATCTTAACAATGTATGGTTGTATTTTAATAACCACTCTTAAGCACGGTCGTAAGATTTCCCATTATTAAAAATAAAATACAAATTTTCTTAAATAGGTAAACAACACGTTAATAGGTATTTACATTTTAGGATTTTAGGTGCGTAAAACATGACTTGTGAAAGTATAAACAAAGTTATTATTGAGAAAGCCGTTCGTTGATGATAGTATGTAAATTTAGAAACTGCATAATAAATAAATTACAATTTTTGATTGATTAGTAAGGATTTAAAACACAAAGTATTAAAAGTATTATCACTTGGTATAAATCCCAATATTTTAATATTAAAATTTTGATAAAAGCTAAATGAAAAAAATAAAGATAAAATATAATACAAGCTGAAAGTATAAAAAAATGTTTGTTTAAAAATATCTAATCATTAAGTAAATACTTCTATCCAAATCATTCACCTACCTAATTTTACATTTATCAATATTGCATACCTTTTGGTGAGATTCTACAGTTACAATTGAATTTAATAATCTAATCATACAAATCTTTATTTATCAAGCCAAAAATAAATTTAAATGATTTAGGAACTATTGCATTCAATTTTCTAAAACTAAGACCACTAATTGTTTTAAAAAACATTAACTTACATAATACAACAAACATGAAAATCAGTAAAAAAGCAGTTTCTTTTTTGGGCAAAACTGTTTTGACAGTTTAAAAGAATCTTTCTTTTATTTGATTATTTGCAAAAATTGTAAATATTTATTTTATGTCAGAAGACGCTACTTTTCTTGCCAACCAGCTATTTTGGTGATTATTTTAATGTGTTTTATGGTACAAAGCTTAAAATAATTTGGCCCTATACTTTTAACCTACAAAAGCGTCAAGCGTTGGTTAAATACTTAAAGGTAACAAAAATAATAAATAAATATAGAAACATTAATTTGTGCATTCATTGTATTCTAAGAATTAAACAAAAATTAATAGTACAGATTGTCCGGAAAGTCAACTATAATATTAAAAAGGCTAATGGAACAACCTATGGGAAAATGGGCGTAGCCAGGATTTTGTAAAAGGGCGGGACAGGCAAAGGAAAACTTACGATACTTTTCTTATGAGTGCACTATTTTAATAGCTTTGTATACCATTAAAGCAAAATACTTAAAAATACCTATACATAGACACCTAAAAAATACCGTTTTTTAACAACAATGTATTTTTTGGGTACTATATTTTGTGTTTTAATAAAAAAGTTACATTACATATATTTAAGTTATGGAATAACCTGTATATGATGGACTCTATTTCCGCGGAGTCCACATGTTGTAAAAAAGTAGAAATCACAAACCGTGGTGCTGACCCCACCTGTTAAGTTGATCTCCGGACACGCTTACGAGTGTGTAGGTTCTCGTTAAAATACTCACTAATTGGTTTAAAATAATTTTAAAGTTAATTAAAATATTTATTTATTTGAGCAGTATCATTAACTCCATATTATATACAGTGCTTGTCTAAATTCAGGACCCCCTCCTAACTCTTGAATGGTGATATTTTTTCATGATAATTTGAGTACTGTGGTGAGACAACATAAACCACATTTTAGACAGGAAATGACAGTTATAAATGTTAAACTGACAGCTTGGTGCCATTTTAAAAAGAAATTTAATGGTTATACTGGTAATAATAGTAGAACAAAAAGTATATATTTTTTAATGACGCACCCTGTATATTATATCACCATTAAAAAGATATCTAAAAAGACCTTTAAGAAAATACCACATAGGGTATATTTACCTTTATTAGTTTTAAAGATATGTCCATCCAAATCAGGTATTCGGGTAATTTTTAAAGTACCGCCATTTTTTTTGGGAGGTAAAAGTATTCACTTTATATTCTGTGGCTATAAAGATGTAAAGTCAGGTAAACTAGAGCGCTAGTGACTAGGCACATAAAACGTTTTTTTGCTTACTTACCATGGACGCCCGCATGATGACTTCCAGGGGGTGCAAAAAATTTAAAAATTTGACTAAAATAAAATTTGAAAAGCAAAAAAAAGAGTCTACACTTTCAAAAAGGCTATTTTATTACAAAGCCAGGGGAATGCAAAAACTTTTGAAAAGCCATTTTCTGTCGTGCAGGTATTATGTCCAAAAGTCAAGGGGTGTAAGTGAACCCCCTTTTCGGCGCCCATTTTACTTACCGAACACACAATAAAAGGACGAAAAGGAAAATATGTTTAAATAAATAATTTAAAAAATATATCATTGCAAATATTTGATGCAATTTTTGCAGGAATGAATTTACTTAACTAACAAGGAAATGTCTGAGAGTATGCTATTGCTTAAAACTACACGGATATCGGGGCTTCCGTCCACGCAATTTCACTAATTAAGTATTTAAGTACTGAAGTAAACTACAAATGGAGAAAATACATAGAAGATGAGGTTTTAAAGGGTGGAAAACAAATATCAAATGTCAATTTAGCAGAAAACTTAAGAATTGCATCTCGAAAACGAAACGTGTCCGACTGAAAATTTTTTAGATTCGTAATCAGGGCCCCAAAAAACCCCTAGTCTCCTCTTCCCAAAAGTCTTTAATGTTAAGGGTTATGATTTTTAAATTTACATTAATTAAAAAAATATAGAGTTTAAAACCGATACCTAGTGGTGTTAGATGTAACATGTCACCCTTTGGTATAAACAATAGCCTATTACGCATACCTTAAGCTTAATTAACGTAAATTAAAACTTTTAAAAACCTTCCGTGCGATGGTGAATTGAATAATAAACAATTGAATAAAATATGGTGCACGATACATGACAAATTTTTTTTTCGAAAACAGGAAAATATAATAATATATGGTGCTGGAATATACTTCCATAAATTTAAAAATAAATAGGTAATATTCTTGTTAAAAATACTCCAAATTTCATTTCAATAGGAAATTGCAAGCTTGGAAATGAAGAAAAGCGAAGAAACCGATTAATATCAAATATTTCGGAATATCAACGAACGCCGTCACATATAAACTGAGTTTGTTTATGTTAAAAAGATTTCTGCTAAATTGGCACTTAATACTTGATTTCTACCCCTTGAGTATTTTATTTGAGTATTTTATTTATTTATTCATTTAACAAAACACAATATACATTGCACAGGTACAATTAAATTTATACGATGTGTATATAAACTATTAATAACACCTAGATATCTGAGACATCCGTATGTGTTATAGGAACATTATTCTATATAAATATTTCTTATAGTATTTGTGTTGATAATAAATTAAGCTAAACAATAAAAAAGGTAACAATAAAACCCCTTTTTTTAATTTATTGTGTATATATATATATATATATATATATATATATATATATATATATATATATATATATATATATATATATATACTTTCAATCATTTCAATCAAAGTAGCCATGGCTACTGTGATTGAAAGTGAAGCTTTGCAATTTTATGGAAAAAATGGGTAAAATAAATGGAAAAATGGGTTTATAAAAGGTGGATATCAAATATTAAGTGCCAAATTAGGGGATAACTCAAGAATTGCGTAAAAGAAGGGGAAATATGGTGAATTTAGGTTAGTTTTCTATTCAAGATTGATGATGAATATCTCGAGAACAAAACGAGTCCGAAAAAAATTACTTTCAGATTCGTGATCACCGCCCCAAGATACCCCCGTATACCAAATTTCATTAAATTCGGCGATGCGTCCGGTTTGTAAACAATTACCAAAACTTTACGTGCGATGGTGAATGAAATAATAAACAATTAAATAAACTATAATATCGTGCACGATATATGACGAAAACAAAAATATTTTACGAAAACCGGAATAAAAAAAATATCATATTATATGGTGCTGGAATATACTTACATAAATTTAAAAATTAATAGGCAATATCCTTGTTAAAAATACTCCAAATTTCATTTCAATAGGAAATTGCAAGCTTGGAAATGAAGAAAAGCGAGGAAACCGATTAAAAGTCAAATATTTCAGAACATCAACGAACGCGGTCACATTTAAACTGAGTTTGTTTATGTTAAAAAGTTTTATTTCGTGTCTCTGTCAGTGTGTTAGGTATTACCTCCTAAATTAGCAGCCTGCACCTGACTATTGTTTTAATGATTATTTATGTGTTACATTTAAAATATATAATTATTGTTCTTGTAGCGATATTTAAATTATGCAATTATTTAATTGTATTGAAAATAATGGAACAGCGAGGAAGCTTTAACGGATTAATAAATTATATGTGAACAGTTTTAGGAATTTTTATATACAGGAAGTTTTAGAATAAAAGGTTGATCCTTAGAGAAGTGAATTCTTGGGTTATTTTTCAAAAGAAAAATTTAAACAGTCATTATTCTTTAGTACCAAATGTTATTACCCGACTTCATGCTTTTGATTTTTTCTAATCATTATTTTTAAATTTTTAGTTACTTTATTTATTTTAAAGGTGGTTTGATTTTATTTTAATTTTTATTTTTTCCTTTTTATTTTATTATTAATATTATTATTTAATCGGTGACCATACAATAAAAAACACTACTACATACCTAGTACCTTTTTCTCTTAAGTTACTGTTCGCACAAAACAAAAATGCTGCCTCTAATATTTAAAAACCCCTGACACGAAAATAAAATTTAAAAAGATGACAACACTTGACAAATTAGAAAATTTTGTCGTTAAATTAACTACCTTGATTGTTTGAATACCTAAATTAGATTAATCTATGAACATATAATTACTAGATGCAGCTTTCGATCCGTAAGGGATAAAAAGATAAGTCTAGTACCTTTGTCTTTCGCGATCCTGACTTGGTTTTCTTATGGGACCACCGAGAGGTATACATTTCGAATAAGACATAATTTTTAAAATCGGTCCACAATTGACGAAGACCTCCTCCTTTTTTAAAGTCGGTTAACAAAAATACTATACAGCCGCTATGTGTAAAAACATATTTATCGATGCGCAACTTTTTTTTTATTTCAGTTGCGTTCGAGTGGTATTTGAACTAAATATTTTGAGTAAAAAATATGTTATTCCAATGCGCTCCGGCCCATGGTTTTTCGTAAAAAATAAGAAGCAATTCTCTTCATGGTCATACGACTACAATTGCTGTATTCCTTTTATTCTTCAGAACCGTCCGGAACGACACCATAAGTGTTCCTTTTACAATTTTTTGACATTTTTTTATACTGTAGAATCGTTCTTGACACTATTAGTGCGGGATCAATGGTGAATCCGTGAAAAAAGTAAAACACAACATTTCTTTTATAAGACCTTTTTTTTCGCTTTTAAATTTGGTCTAGGATACGATAAGAGAAATGTATTTTTGGTAAGGTCATTTAAGCGAAAATTTAAGCAATAAAGCGCATATTTTTGCCTGATGACGTTCTATTTTTACTTTTTTTTGGTCATCAGTTTATGTTGAGTTGCTCCTATAAAAATCTTCCAATGCAACAGTAATCCAAGAGGCGCAACATTTACTCTTTGCCTTTGTAAAAAACAGGCCTTAATCCGGTCAGGGCCGCCGAGAACCGTGCCGGACCCCGGTACAAAAGCTGAAGAACAAAAAAAGGGCCTTACTCCATTGCTTCTTTTATATTTTTCATCCCGCGCCCCCGACCTCATTCAGCCGGGACCCCAATCAGTCTGGGCCCCGATAATTTGTAACGCCTTCAACGCCCTCTTGGCGGCCCTAAATTCGGCAGAGACTATAAGGTGCTAGTTGAAAAATATTATTTTGGTATTTTGAAGAACCTTTTTCAAAAAGGTTTTAAAAGGAACCAAGGAATCGCTCCTTATTTTAATAAAAAGATTTACAAGAGGGTCATCTTCTATCAATTGCCACGTTATAGTAATATGACCAGTGGCGACGCTGGGTAGGGGCAGGGGTGGCCAGGGGCCCAGGCCCACCCTAAAACATAACGTGAATAAAATGTTGGAAGCAGAGTCGTAACAAAACGAGATTCAATAAAGGAAATGTCGCCTAACATACAATGAAATAAGTAGTTTTACGTACCTGAGGACCGGTTTTTTTGTTGTCACGAAAAGGGACTTCCTTTTTTCGTTGTCTTGGTGTACCGCCTTGTCGTCTCGTTTTATTTTGTGTAAGTCCTCTTTTTTTTTTTTTTTTGTTATCAAACCTTTTTCGATTTACATACACATCTTGACCACCCCTACAAATTCCTGGCCCCTCCTCGGCCACCACTAAACCAAAAAGCTGCTTCTTATTTATTTACGCAAAAACCATGCGTTGAACGATAGAGCTAATTAGGAAATTAAAGTAACTCAGTGAACCAAATTTTATTAAAGTACTTAAAGTATCACAGATATTAAAAAAATATATGTTTTTTGTCAAGATTCTAATAAAAATATAAATTTGCAAACCTGACCTTGTAGCAATTTGACATACTATAACTCTTTTAGATTACAGAGTTTGGTAAACGTCCTACAGTACAGACGATGCGATTATCGTTTCAACATGTATACAGGGTCATCCAAATTAAGTGTCCGTCATTGGTAACTTCGTTATTATTTGAAATACGAAATAGTTTAAATTAGCAACTAGTAGTATTTTTCACGCTCTTTAAGACTGAAGATTAGAAAAACAATTGACAATCGGGTTTCTGAGTTATACTGCAAAATACCCTTTTTAAATGTAACACCCTGTATATTTTATCACCATTAGAAAGATCTTTCAAAATCCTTGAAAAAAGTCCACATGTGATATATCCATATATATAGTCATCCTCAGAAATTTTATAGTACACTGGCATTTTTTAAATAAAACACCCTGTATATTACATTACCAATAAATAGATATTTAAAAGAGCTTTAAGAAAATACCACATTTGATATGTCTATCTCTTACAGTTTTGGAAATATGACCATTCAAATCTAAAAATTACATTTAAATTTCCATTATATTACAGCTTTAAGCTATAAGCAATAAGTTTTAGTGTCAGAAATAAAACGGGGAAAATATCTAGTATCTTTCAGATTTAAATGGCTATATTTCCAAAACTAAAAAGATAGGCACGTGGTATTTCTTAAAGCTCTTTAAAATATCTTTTAATGATGATATCATATACAGGGTGTTTTATATAAAAATCCAGTTTACTATTAATCTCCTGAGGATGGCCATATTTCCGAAACTATGAAAAATTGGATATATTACATACGGACTTTTTAAACGGATTTTGAAAGAACTTTCTAATGGTGAAAAAATACACCCATTTCCATTTAAAAAGGGGTATTTTGCTGTATAACTCAGCAACCCAATTGTCAATTGTTTTTTTCTAATCTTCAAAAAACCTACTAGTTTGCTAATTTAAACTGTTTCATATTTTAGGTAATATCGAAGTTACAAATGACAGACACCTAATTTGGATGACCCTGTATAGACAGTATTACAGACAATAGATGCAACAAGGTGCATAGAATTTTGCCTAGAGATAAAATCAAACTGTCGTACAACTTGTTAAACGACAACGCCACATATTATGCGATTATCGTTTCGACAGGTCGAATCCACTAGCGTAGCGTAAAGTGTTATCCGCCCCGGGCCCCCAAAAGGGGGTTGTTTTATAGAAAAAAATGGTTTTTTTTTGTGTTTGTGGTTAGTTAAAGGTAAAAAGAGTATAATGAGAAAGGAAGGGGACATTAAAATGTATATTATGTTACAGGGGATGGCCCCATTTTTTTTGCTTTTCACAATAAAATAAGCCCCCGACTTCACTTTTTCGCCCGGGCCACAACACCTGTAGCTACGCCACTGGTCGAATCTACTCGAGTGGTACAACCTGGAGTGCGTTCATAAATAAAATGTAAAGTAATCCTTGTACTCTGTAATGGAATCAAAATGACATTTGAAATGTATTTCATGTAAAAGCAATTTTTGAACGCTACTCAGGAAATGAAATGTAAATGTCCCTTGTAACCTGGTATGTAACGGAAAATAATTAAAGATGTTTATTTATTTATTTATAATCCCATATAAATTACAATTTTAATATACTATAAATCAATTTCTAAATAAATCAGTACTTATTGATGCAATAAATTTAAAAAACACCTGTATGTTTGTGTTTGTATAATTATATCCTTATTTTGAATTTGAAAAAGTTTGTAGGTATTTTGTGGTTTGGAGATAAATTATAGTACCTAAATAAAAAGAGCCTAAAAATGAACAAAGTTGTTCTGACAACCATACTAGCATTAGCAAAATACTTTTCGTTTCTTTTTAAAAACTTTTAAATCTAAAAATTATAAAAATCTCGTTTGTTTCCTATTTTTTAAGAGACAAATATGAAATGCGCAAAATCGGTAAATTGTTACCGCGCTCGTGAGCACGGTAAAGAATGTAATACAGAGTTACATTCCCAGACTATTTTTGAACGCTGTAAGACAGAAAGCAATGTAATAAATAATACATTTAGAAACGACCTCTGTAACAGAAATGTAAGAAATGTGTACTTTGTAATGATTTATGAACGCAACCCTCTGGCGTAAATCAAGTTGCGTAGTTGTGGGCCGTTTAATGTTTTATACTACTCTACGGCTTTTGCTTTCTTAAAAGTATCGTCCTTATCGGACCACCCAGTACAATGAAATATACTAATTACTACAAAATATTTTAATATTTCTATACATGTATGATGTAATTATCAATCTAAATTTAAATTTTAAAATTAAAAGGCACAAGCTTGGCAGGAAAAACCTGTCGTCAGTCTAGAGGCAGATAACCAGATATCGATGCTACTGATTTAAAGAAAAATTTTATGGATTAATTTAATTAACGGCATCTTCAGGATTAAGTAAAACTAATTAGTTTTCTTTTTCTATTACCTTATATAAGACTTGGGTAAGCAAGGCAGCAAAGAAAGGCGTTGCCCAGCAAACACTATTTGCCGGCAATGTACATTTTTCATATTGGCATTGATGGTAAAGCATTGGCAATTGGTGGCAATATTATGCCAACATCTTATACGCATTAAAAAGTCAACCCTAAATAAACACTTAATTGCCAATAAATTTTACATGCAGGCGAATTGCCGGCAAGCATACAAAAATGGCGGCATACAAATCCTGATTAAATAAAGCACGCGTTTTTGTTGCAGGCAAATAAATATTGGATTTTTGAAGGCAAACCTTCAACGCATATTCATACTTTTTAAACCATATTATTAACATTGGTATTTAACTAACATTAAAGCAATTTTTTTGATCTGTTTTATTTATAATGGCAGCTAAAAAACATTATTTTATGTCTTTTTACATAATTTAAAGGAAATGGCCTTTTCATAACATTTTATTGTTAAACATCATGCAAATAAAAATTAGGTCAAACAAAATGTTTATTATGTATTTTGGAGCGAATAAAAATAAAATGATGGTAAAATTAGCTACGTTAATTTCGACCGAAGGTGACCGCTTTGTGCATTTGTTTTCTACGTGGTTTTCTAGCTTTTTAGTTTATTTTTTAAAGAAAAGAGTTTTTTAATAGACATAATTAAATTTATTCATTACCTAATAAGTGTGTGTTGTGTGATTAATTGGTGATGGCTAGTCGAGAAGGCAAGATATTCAAGTAGACTGTTAGGAGCTGTAAACATTTTGTTTAAAACTTTATTAAAAGTTTTAAAGACGTGTTGATAAAAAATATTATATATATTTAATAGTTTTTTGACATACCGATAGATGGCGTAATGGACAATAAACTACTACGTTTCTGCAATATCTTCGCTTTTTATCGTCTAAACCGTACCCATTAGACAAAAATAATTCGAGAGCGGTCTGCGGTAGGTGATCTCACTTAGCTTTGAAAGAAATATCTTCGGCTAGTGTAAAAATCTGCATCTCCAAGTTGGACAGTGTTCCGAGAGCTGGTACTTTGCATTGCAAGGAAAATGCTAGCAGTAAGGAGTTTTTTCCTATTTTAATTTTCAAATAAAATATCGCATCATTTTAGCTTTTAAAAAAAGTATATGCGACAATTTTCGTCAATAAGACGTCAGCTTGCTGCTTGGGAATATCTGCATTTGCCCACTTTCGTATCTTTTTGCCAATAACTTATTAATGATGGATGCCATCATCTTAAACGCATTTTTTTGCCAATAACTTATTAATGACGGATGCCATCACTTTATCTGCAACACGTGGCCTAATAACGGCCAATTGCCCACTTTCGCGTCTTTTTGATACCTTTTTGCCAATGCCTTGCCATTAAAGAGTGTTGGCAATGCCAGTAAATTAAATGTACAACGCCGGCAAAAAATGTTATATGGGTGGTAATAGTTAATAAAGATTATTAAAACGACGCAACAAATAAAATTTTCAAACTTTAAAACCCCGTATCTTAAGAACAAATAATTTGTTGATCCATGAATTGTTTATATGAACCATTTGTCTTAAAATTATTTAAATAATCGTTTGGCAAATTTAATGCAAATACTTAATTAACACCCTGTAAATTGTTTATTGGTTTTCCAAACGGCCTTCGAATCAGTTAATTTACAATTCTTATTATTAATAATTTATATTTAATTGATCTTCCTTTTTAATAGGGTAAAGTTTTTAAATTTTTATTTCTAAATAACTTGAATACATAGCTTTATTTTGTATCTGTTGTCAAAAATATATATATATATATATATATATATATATATATATATATATATACAAGGGTGTTATTTAATAAGTGTCCGATATTTCAGAGAGTGATTTTTCAAGTATTTTTAAGGTAAAAAGTTCCTATGAACGTGTGGTCTAAGATGCTTCGCTTTCAAGATACAGGGTGTCAAAGTTTTATTTTTATTTATGTTTTTCTGCATAATTTCCTAAATAATGCCGATTTCCGAACGAAAATTGGTACCTGGGGTTTTTTGACATGAGAAATTTGAATTTGTTCTTAATTTAGCTCTTACTTGTAGAGGGCGCTAGCCACATGTATATTCTCACTTTCAAAGGCTCATGACTTTTTGTACAACCCTGTATTTACATTTTTGTTAAAAGAAATGGATTCCTTAGTCATTTTTACGTAAAAAAGGTACTCTTATTAGATGACGCTAGGAGCAATCGTTTTCGAAATATTTTGGTTTGGTTTGGTTTGGTTTGAAATCGATGCATGTGTTTTGAAAAAAATGAAACAATTTTGTAAATTAACTTTTTTAATCAACATGAAATATTAAAAAAAAATAACAGACGAACACTAAATAAAAACAGGATGAAAAACCAGATCAAAATCACAATAAATGTTGGAAATGCCCACCCCTGCCTGTAGGCACGCATCCAATCTTCTCCTCATTGATTCGCGTACCCTCTGGAAAATTCCTGGAGTATTTTCAATCGTTCTACAAGAGTCCATTATTCGATTTCTCAGTTCTTCTTCATTTTGAATAGGTGTTTGGTAAACTAATGTTTTTAGATGTCCCCAAAGGAAATAATCCAAACTATTAAGGTCTGGCGACCTAGGAGGCCATGGTTGAGTCCCTCCCCTACCTATCCAACGATTATTGAAATTTTGATTTAAAAACTCTCGCGCTTGGATGCTAAAATGTGCAGGGGCACCGTCATGCATAAACCACATCTCATTCCTTAGTCTAAGTGGCACATTTTCCAGTAAAATAGGCAAATTCTCTTCAAGAAAACGACGATATATCTCGCCATTTAATCTTCCCGGAAGGAAAAATGGACCTATCAAATTATCTCCCAGGATTCCTGCCCACACGTTAACAGAGAACTGTTCTTGAAAATGTGATTCCTGTATTGCATGTGGGTTTTCATTTGACCACATATGATTATTATGAAAATTACGTATAGCGTTACGTGAGAAATTTGCTTCGTCGGTAAACAGGATAAGGTTTTGAAACAAAGGGTTTTGAATAAGGCATTGGAGAAACCAACGACAGAAATTTATACGTAAGGGAAAGTCACGAGGTAGCAGTGCCTGAACTCTTTGAACATGATAGGGATATAATAAATTATCCACTAAAATTTTCCATACCAGAAAATGAGAAATATTTAACGTAAAGGCTACTTTCCTGGTGCTTGTATCCGGCTGTTCTTCTACCATATTAAGGACTGCATCTTTGATATCTGGGGTTCTTACCGTTCGAACTGCACCTGACAGGTGACTAGCTGTCTCAAATGTTCCTGTTTCTCTTAACCGACCGTGGATTCTTGAAAAAGTTTTTGGAGTTGGAACTATGCGATTCGGATAACGCTCCTGATACAAACGTTTAGCTTCATAAGCATTTCCATTAGCAAGTCCGTATGTAAAATGCATGTCAGCATACTCAGCATTGGTAAAATTTACCATTTTAAAAAACTCACTAATATTTATTACCTACTACTCAACTGTACGTCAAAATTGTATTATGTCTGAATTTTTACATGACAACACAAACAAAATGCATTGACTAGGCTACTTGATAAAACCGTCATTTTCGGCGGTCTTTACTTAGCATATTTATTACTAAGCGTATGCATCGATTATTTTAAACTAAAATATTTCGAAAACGGTTGCTCCTAGCGTCATCTAATAAGAGTACCTTTTTTACGTAAAAATGACTAAGGAATCCATTTCTTTTAACAAAAATGTAAATACAGGGTTCTACAAAAAGTCATGAGCCTTTGAAAGTGAGAATATACATGTGGCTAGCGCCCTCTACAAGTAAGAGCTAAATTAAGAACAAATTCAAATTTCTCATGTCAAAAAACCCCCAGGTACCAATTTTCGTTCGAAAATCGGCAGTATTTAGGAAATTATGCAGAAAAAACATAAATAAAAATAAAACTTTGACACCCTGTATCTTGAAAGCGAAGCATCTTAGACCACACGTTCATAGGAACTTTTTACCTTAAAAATACTTGAAAAATCACTCTCTGAAATATCGGACACTTATTAAATAACACCCTGTATATATATATATATATATATATATATATATATATATATTTTAAACAGAATCAAATTTAACTAAACATTTCTTTATATTCTATTTTCCTACCATGGTCTTCGAGAAGCGGGAAGTGTTTTTAACAATGCAAAAAAAGCATTTTTAATTTTTGAATCTAGGGTGTCAGAAAACGGTAAACTTTGGACCAAGTAGTTACGGAAAAATAGGTTTGACCGCCTTTTATATCTTTTATTTTTATTTATGATCTTAAGTCAACTTTTTTAAATGTATTAAGGATGGTTTAGTACAATAGCTGAAAGTATTTTTTACCTATCTTTGTTACTACTAAATAAAATATTAGCTACAAACGTATTGATAAAGTCAAAATTGTGCAACTAAAGTGTAATTGTACTCAAAATATCATTTTTTTATTCAAATAACTTAAAGGTTGTCTTCCCTGTGGCACAAAGGAACAGAGATTTGATCTTTGAAGCCAGAAGTCGCCGGTTCGATTCCCAGCGGGGGAGACATATTTAGGTAGTAGTTATTAAAAATAACGTCCGTGGTGGCACTACCGCGTTGTCTAAATGGTGCTGTAAAATGCATAACTGCATTTTTTAGTGCTTGGACAACGTTGACGGAACAGGGGGAACAATGGTTTAAACATCTAATAACCCCACACACATGGTACTCTGGTATTTAGGCATAGGCCTTCGTGGGATGTCCAAAAGATTAAAAAAACTTAAAGGGTACCGAATGTCCCATTTAACATAACAAAATTAAAGTTGTCTACGGCTGAACCAGAAGTAATTGAAAACAACGGAATACATGAAACATCGCGTGAATTATTATTATGTAAATTATCTTGATATATTAAAAAAAGTTGTTGGGATGAGCCCCCTGCTAGGGACAGCCGGTATAGCTTGAAAAACCATCGAGAAAATCGGTAAATTAAATCACGAATTGTAGCAACGCTCGCGCTATTGGCCAGATTTAGCTCTCTCTGACTTTTGGCTGTTCTGGTTAGTTCTGGTAGGGATTAGTGGGTAATTTGGACAGCCTTTCGAATTCTTAATTTATATAGGTGTCGTATTAAATAAAATTTAAAGATCACTGGAACTTAATTGTTCATAAAGATTAACTGAGATTAAGTGATATTGTGGATAACATTACTAATACTAATTTGTGCTTATACACACGTTAGGGGCCCTTGTAGCCCAGGGGCCCCGAATCATTGATACGGCAACGATACCACTAATACGGCGTTAGCTACGCCCCTGATTATTACTCTTAAAATGTAATTTAAACTTTAAAATCGTTTTTTTTTGCTTATTGAACAACCTTTATAAGGAGTTATAATTATATTATAATTTATTAACATTAGAGTGTTGAATAATTAAAACATTATTAGCATGGAGGGTTAAATAGCACTTTAATCTTGATGTTATTAACTTCCTAGCCAACTAAACTAATTCATGGGTGATAGATAAGCATTAGAGCGAATATACGTGATAGATAGGATATAAGTTATATACCTTCCTATTATCTCCGCTGCGCTATAGCCATTATCCATTATTGGACTTCTGCCCATTAATCATCAATGTAAATAAATTTCCATGGCATTTTGTCCAGTAATTCATATTAGATTAGATATGATATACCAGGGGGAAACGATTTTTGATTATACAGTAGGGAACATAAAGTTGTTTTCTATAACTAACCGTTTTAACTAAAAATGACTGCTACTTTTAAATATTAAATGGCACCGGTAAATTTATACATATTTCGAAAAAATACATCATTTTAAATATGTCATTTTGTGATACTTGAGCTTAAAAACATTTTTTTTTATTTCAATTTAGAATGACTGGATTAGGCTAAAACGATTAATTTTGAGTCAAGTAACCATGGAAAAATAAAAATAAATTTGATTGTCTTTTGTTTTTTACAAGTTCTCCAGTCGGAGTAAGTAAGTAAGATGATACATAAAAACGCATTAATAAAAATAGGTTTTATTATTATTTTACCATTTTTTAAATATTACTGTCAAATAAAAGAAATTATAAGGTAAAAAATATTAAAATAAAGAAATATGCGTTACATGTAATCTAAACGTTAATCGAATGCGAATAGCTTTTCGCAGGGGAATTACTATTTTATTATTTATTTTTGGAAAAACCTTTTGAAAATATTATGTTAGTCATGTGGTAACAAATTTGACTTTTTACTTTCTTTCGTCCGATGCACCGTTTTCGTATAAAAAATAATAATTCTTTTTTGCACTAGTATTCTGTTGCCCTATTTTTAGTTTTTTTACGCGAAAATGGTGCATTTGATGAAAAAAGTCAAGAAGTCTAATTTGTTAAGAGGACCTTTTTTTACTCTTTAACTTTTTGTTAGGTAAGAATAAAATATGTACGTGAGTAAAAACCTTTTTTTGCAAGAACTAATTGAGTAAGTGGATGTTTTGAAGGGGTAATGATATTTTTTTGCTCTTCAACTTTTAAAAGGTGAGAATAGAATAAGTAGGCGTGTGAAAACCTTTTTTTTGCAAAAACTGATTGAGTAAGTTGGTATTTTGACATAACATAAATATGTCTAGAAATAAATAGAAATTCATTTAATTACAATTTTTTTTTACGTAGAACGTGCATGCTGTCCTAAAACAACCTGAGTAACTAAGTAAAAAACAATATAAGCAGGGCCGTATTAACCATTAGGCTGACTAGGCTACAGCCTAGGGCGCCATGAAAAAATAGGCGCCAGGTAGGGGAGTAATATATATATAAGCGCGCTTGTGGCTGCTTCGGTTGTATCGGCAAGCATCGATCTCCGGAGTTAAGCGTGAAATGCGCGCCCATAATTTGGATGGGTGTCCGGCAACAGCGGTGTTTTGGGCAACGGCACACGGTGTTCTGCTCGGGGATGCGGACCGAGCAACAACCATCCAAGTTATGGAATGAATGGTGTGTGAATGAGAAGGAGTAGGGGTCAAGGTACAATAAGCCTTCAGGCTGCAGTGCACCACCTAGGGGGCGGTCGTCGGACCTGGGTGGGATGACCCCGAAAGGGTGAAAAAAAAGGGGAGTAATAGGCGCCAGACAGGGAGTTTTTAAAAAGTTTAGGTCGGGTGGAGATTTTTGGTGACTAATTTCTCTATGAATAAGGTGCTTTGGAATGAAATAGGCGCGAACGAAAACGAGGGAATGACCTTTTTTGTCGTCAAATTTTAGTTCGGGTAGTAAAGTAAGGGCGCCTGGCACTCAAAATAGGCTTTACGAAGAAAAAGACCTTTTTTTTGCTCTTCAAAAATTTTTTTGGTGGAAAATAGGCGCTCCGGGAATTCTAGCCTAGGGCGCCTCAAACAGTTAACAAGGCCCCGTTTTGAAGGGGTAATGACCTTTTTTCTTTTTGCTCGCTTGTCCTATGTTTATACATATAAACTGTCATGCTAGGACTCATTCCATGAATATTGGAAGCGTACTTTTTATCTCCCTGTATAACCGAATTTCAGATTATGGGTAAAATAAAAATGAATAAGAAACAAGAATATAAACCTCTACAAAATATAACATTGTCCTAAATATAAGAAACAAAAATACGTAAATAATTTTAAAGCTATGGACATCAGATTCAGATTCACCCACCAAGCACCCAGAAATATGGAAAGTTTACTAGTTGTCAGTGTTTTTATTTTTTTTAATGGAAAAATAATTTTAATTGTAATATTTTCGATATTATAAAAACAAAATTGCAATGGACAGGTAAAGAAAATGAACAAATATCAAAAACTATGTTACATTCCTTTAGCAGAATAAAAGATGTAATTTCATGATGTCCAGTATCGATAATCTGGTCAAATGACAAGTAGTGCATCCATTGTTGATGACCACTGTTGAAGAAACGTAGAAAATAAAGAGGGTGAAACAATTTCCGCATATGTTATACCTATCGAAAAGATAAAATAAAGAAACAAAGACTTACCTTTGTAGTAGTTGACATCTTTTTTCTATTTTTCCAGAATATGAATGTTATTATCCAGATTTAGCACTCGACACGCATTTCACGCGATCAATACAACGGTTACAGACCGAATTTTGCAGCCCGTCAGTGTCGGACACGGAGAATGCGCGGCATGCGCCCCTGATTTTCCGGATTTTCACTATTTCCGGCAAAATATTAGCTAGGATTTCTAATATGAACATTAATATACGCAAAATCTGTAAAAGTTTCAACTAAACAACAAAATAAATACGATTAAATGATCTTTTTTGCTAAAATTTGTATCCTGTTTATAGAATTTGTCAGGAAAAAAACTAAGGTTTATTACAGGGCAGGACTTGCAAATTTTTTTATTTTTAAGTCAACCCTAAATAAACACTTTCTCTTAATTGCCAATAAATTTTACATGCAGGTATTACAAAATCGTCGGCATACCAATCCTGATTAAATAAAGCACGCTATTTTTATTGCAGGCAAATAAATATTGGATTTTTGAAGGCAAACCTTCAACGCATATTCATACTTTTAAACCATATTAACATTGGTATTTAACTAACATTAAAGCAATTTTTTTGATCTGTTTTATTTATAATGTATGTTAAACAACATTATTTTATGTTTTTTTACTATAATTTAAAGGGAAATGGCCTTTTCATAACATTTTAATGGTTAAAAATCATGCAAATAAAAATTAGGTCAAACAAAATGTTTATTATGTATTTTGGAGCGAATAAAAATAAAATGATGGTAAAATTAGCTACGTTAATTTCCTGACCGAAGGTGACCGTTTTGTGTATTTTTCTACGTAGTTTTCTAGCTTTTTAGTTTCTTTTTAAAAGAAAAGAGTTTTTAATAGACATAATTAAATGTATTCATTACCTAATAAGTGTGTGTTGTGTGATTAATTGCGATGCTAGTCGAGAAGGCAAGATATTCAAGTAGACTGTTAGAGCTGTAAACATTTTGTTTAAAAACTTCTATTAAAAGTTTTAAAGACGTGTTAATAAAAAATATTATATATATTTAATAGCTTTTTGACATACCGATAGATGGCGTAATGGACAATAAAATACCATGCCGCAATATCTTCGCTTTTTATTGTCTAAACCGTACCCATTAGACAAAAATAACTGGAGAGCGGGTCTGGCAGGATTTCAATTCTAGCTTTGAAAGAAATATTTTCGGCTAGTGTAAAATCTGCATCTCCAAGTTGGACAGTGTTCCGAGAGATGGTACTTTGCATTGCAAGGTAATTGCATGCAGTAAGGAGTTTTTTCCTATTTTAATTTTTAAATAAATATCGCATCATTTTAGCTTTAAAAAAAAGTATATGCGACAATCTTCGTCAATAAGACGCTGCCGCTTGCTGCTTGGGAGTATCTGCATTTGCCCACTTTCGTGTCTTTGTTATGTTTTGCCAATAACTTATTAATGATGGATGCCATCATCTTAAACGCATTTTTTTGCTAATAACTTATTAATGACGGGATGCCATCACTTTATCTGCAACACGTGGCCTAATAACGGCCAATTGCCCACTTTCGCGTCTTCTGATACCTTTTTTGCCAATGCCTTGCCATTAAAGAGTGTTGGCAATGCCAGTAAATTAAATGTACAACGCTGGCAAAATGTTATATAGACATTACCTTGCCAATATAGGTCCTTATTAGGAAATTAAATGGCAATTGTTTCAAGAGCTAATGTCTTGCGCAGTCATGGCCAACTTGGACAAAAAATAATTTTGACAATTTTTGACATAAAAATTAAAAATACCTATACAGTGCTATACATCATTTTAAAGTGAAAAAACGTTTATTTAAAATGTGGAAAAACCATAAGAAAAACGAAAGTTGAACATGGTATCTCAAAACCGAAATGTCAAAATTAAAAATCTGAATACGAGAGTGCTTTTCTTCCAAAAGGTTGCCCTAATAATGTTTTACAGATTCGAAAAATTATTTGAAATAAAAAAACACAGCACTTTTTTAAAACACATTTTCAGTTTTTTTGAAAATAACTCAAAAACCAATCAAGAAACGGCCGTCATCAAAACGGCATTAGTTTAAGCATTGAATAGCCCTTAACTTTCCCCATTTAACCATCTTTCTATCTCTTATAGTTTCCAATATCCCAATACATTCCCTACCAATTTTGGACACACTGTATATACAGGGTGTTCGGAAATTAACGATAATATTGAAAGGGCTAGTAAAACAACTCATAAGCGTCCAAAAAAACATCAAATGACTGATTTTGAGATATTGGCACTTTTATAAAATTTTCACAATTTTGAAACACCCTGTATATAATATGGCGATTCTTATAAATACTTTTGCTATTTTAGACAAAACTTTAAGTTGTTATGAAGAATAACGTTTTTTAAGATATAAAATGTAAAAAAGTTTTCCTTGGACACACTGAAGATTTTTCGGAGAAAACTTTTAGTTTAATGTTGGTCTTTATTTAATAAAATGGGTATTCAGTGCGGCAAAACTGAAAACTGAAAAATAGTAATTTCGTTAGGTGTGACATTCAAAAATCTTATCAAGGAAGACTACTTTAACGAGTTTCAAGTGCCAATATCCCAAAAACCAACGATTTTTTACTAAGGTCATTTCATGTTTTTTGGATGCTTATCAGGGGCGTAGCTACCGCTGTATCAGCCGTATCAATGATACGGGGCCCCCGGGCTATGGGGGCCCCAAATGTGCGCAAGCTAAAATTAGAGGTAGAAAACTGTAAAATTGTCGGCTTAAGACTTTTTTTTATTTAAATTTTTTTGGCCCCTCGAAAGGGAAAGTGGGAATGGCTTTTTTTTGGTCTTCGGAATTTTTTTGGGGTCCTCTAACTCATTGTGATACGGGGCCACTCCAAAGCACGCTACGCCACTGATGCTTATGAGCTGTTCCATCTGCCCCTTTAGTATTATAGTTAACTTTCCGGACACCCTGTATACAGTGTGTCCGCCTAAGTTCTCTACATATGAGAAACTATTATTAATTTTACGAAAAAAGTTATTCTTTATAAAAAAGTTCTGTGTGTATGTATAAACGAGGTAGGTATCTCAAAAATATAAATTTTGTTTAAGAGATTTTTGAAAATATCAAAAATTATTATTAAGAAAAAATGTTTAAAAATAAAAATAACTGTTAAATATTGAAACTCCTTTATTTACAAGAAAAAGGCTTTTTTATTATTTTCTTTTGCGACAAGCGTTTCTGTGACTTTTCACTGTTTTGACAGCTCTTAAGCTTTCTTTAGATATTACATTTCAAATTAAGTATTTACAAAAGTACAAATTTAAATTTTTGTCGTTTTATCATAAAAAATAAAAACTTTTTTGCAAATGAATGATTTTGCATATTAAAGAGTTATTTTTCTCTCTAAACATTTTCCTTTATAATAAATTTCGATATTCTCAAAAATAGGGGTACTTTTCTCTGAAACAAAATTAACATTTTTTGAGATAGGTACCTCTATATATACTAAAAAATTAATATCTAATGATTGCTTTTTAGGTTTTAGACCATGCAGAACTTTTGTAAAGAATAACTTTTTTCGTTAAATAAATAATAAAAAGCTTCCCATCATATAGAGAACATGATGGGAAGCGGACAAGCTGTATACATATGTATATGAACTACAGCGTGTTAAATTTTAAGAAAATAACCGTTTTTCCACTGTAACTTTCATACCAACTTAAAAATGTTTGAGAAAGGGAAACTTTTTCTATGCATTAAAGGAGATTTTTTAAGTACAAGATTAAATTTCTACGGTGTCGTCTATAAGGGTTTACCATAAATATTTTTGTAAAAGAGGGCATGCCAGTGCATTTCCCCATATTTTTTGAAATCCAATTTCTTTCTTAGAAATAAAGTTTAGGATATATTTTTATATGATGGTTTTAGTTTTTCATTGGTGAATTACCCTAAAGCCGTTTTTCTTGGCTTTTCATCTTTTTAAGTTAGTTCTAATGTTAATTATTAACTTTGACTGTGTTTTGGGTGTTTCTTTTCGACCGTTTTACGGGGTATCTCGAAAACCAAAAGTAATATATTAAGCATCTAATATAGTACTCGATCTCTCTTTTAGGAAACGACTGCTGTAAAACTTAAAACATTGTGTTGAGATCCATCTTGCAGCTACCGGGTGATTTTTTGATTTTAGCCATTTTACAACATTCTATAACTCGTTAGTTATTGGAGTTATAAAATAACTTTCATTAAATAGGTTAATTGTGTGGATGTTCCGTAGAAACCTTGATGTTAGTATTTGCTTATATCTAGGGAAGTTTTTTGCAAAAAAATCTTTTTATGTTTTTTCTTATGGAACACCTGATGATTAATTGATTGAAACTATACATGTAGCTATTATACAATTTTTTTTGCAGAATTATTTGCTTACTGTTTGCGTTGGTAATTATTCATGATTGGGTCAGAGGAAGAAGACACCATACCTTACCTTTTAATATAAACTGGAAAAACAATAATATTAATTTGCTAAAAATACCAACATTTTTGGAACACCAGAAATATAGCAAATGCGGACCTTACAATTAATGATAAAACGCAGTTAATGGCAAACCAATTTTTTATTCCAAATCCAATACTAAATCTTTTATTCAGTACCTACCAGAAATAAATATATTGGATGTTCGTGTTACAATGGTAAAATTATCTGATAAAAATAAAAAAATAGTTCATATAAACATTATTTATTTGTAACCAAAGTCGGTCTATATAGGGTCGCGACATTCGGCCATATTGCTTTGACGTGTTATGACGTCACATCTCCCATTTTTCGGCCATGTTGTTCAGTGGCGGAGATATACAGTTTATTGTATTAGTAGAACAACCCTTTACACAACAATTTTTAATTATTATTAAGTTGTAAATTATTTAACTTTAAATAAAAAAACGTTTGGAATTACATCTTTCAACAAATATCACTTCCAAAACAATGCAAAATGAAAAGCGCAAATTCTAGACGCCACTGGATTGATTATCAGCTTTGATTTTTACCCAGTCTTGCCAACTCTTTTCCGAGAAGTGCCCTTCCTTGCGTCCCCGACCTCGAACCGCCTAAAAGTTGAGGATATGTCGCAACCTTATAAATATAAACTAACCTTGATTTGTAAGTATCATCTAACTAACCAGAACTAACCTTTTGTATTTCGTGGTATCATTAACCCGATTTTGTTGTAATTTGGCAATAGTAATTATGGCATTATGATTATGGGGCTAATTTAGCACTAACTTAATTACTTTATTAAGTCCAGTGCTGTTTCGAGTGGCAGCTAAACAAATATTTTTGACAAATTTAAATGATTTGGCAAATAAACGTACAGCTTTTTTGTCTATAATTCTTATATTATACGAAATCTTGTGTAATTTAAGAAAAAAAATCCAGAACTAACTGCCCACCCCTGAACCGTATAAGAAATATACATATTATAGAGGTAGTTTTTTTAATTATATTTTATAATTTTTTTATTAAGAATTTAAAAATAAAATAAAATAGGGGTGTTTCCATTTAAAGTGTGTTGGTAATTTTCTAGAAACCTGCGGCAACTCCGATTTTAACGAAATTTGGTATACGGGGTTTTTGGGGCGCTGATCACGAATCTGAAAGATTTTTTGGCGGAATCGTTTTGTTTTTGAGATATTCATCATCAAAGTTCAAATTTGAACTAAGCTAATTTTACTATGTCCCCCTCCTTTTTGCACACAATTCTTGATTTAAAGCTAAAGTGTCACACAATATTTGATTTTTACCTTTTAAAACCCGGTTTTTCTACGTTTTTTACATTATTTTTGCATTAAATTGCGTAGCTTTTCTTTGATAATGCGGCAACCATACATTCACATAGGGCTTCATGGCACACTGGGATTGAAATGATTTAAAGTATAGCTATGCAATTTAATGCAAAAATAATGTAAAATACGTAAAAAAACGGGGTTTTAAAAGGTTAAAATCAAATATTGTGTGCCACTTTAGCTTTAAATTAAGAATTGTGTGCAAAAGAAGGGGGAATATTGTAAAAATAGAATTAGGTTAAATTTCAAGTCTGATGATGAATATCTCAAGACCGAAACGTTTCCGCCAAAAATTCTTCCAGATTCGTGATCAGCGCCCCAAAACCTCCGTATACCAAAGTTGCCGCAGGTTTCTAGAAAATTACCAAAGTGTTTTCTATAAAAGTATTCTCTAGGCGCCATTTGAAAAAGAAACACCCTATATGATATATCATTGAAAAAGTAATTTTATAAAGAATACAAATATAGAAAAAATAGGCACTTGTTTTTAAAATAAGAAAGTTAATGGTACTTTCGGTTAAACCGGAAGTGATTTAGAGGTTGTGATAATGTCAAAAAATGTCAATTTATGGTATAATAAATAATAATATTGTAAAATTTTTCTTAAGAACTAAAAAATGGGGTTAACAACATCCTGTGTCACCCGGTATACCGTGTGTATATTCTTACATGTATATTAAAACTTTATTTTAACCAATTATTTATTTTTCCTAGTTTAGCCCAATAGTGTTTTTATGTTTTATGTTAATCAGTTTTCTCGTACCTAGGTAAGTTCCATTTTTAAAAAGCTTTTTAAATTATATTATCAGAGATCAGAGAAAATGAATGAATAATATTGACGAATACAGCAAATATAATTTTAAAAATAATACCTACAATTAATTGGAGGGGTTAATATTTTTGACTACGTAAACAACATAAAACACAAAAGAAAAACAACAAACTTAGCAGGTAGAATATACGCACACCAGCTAGGTACGCTTTGTAAAGGTGTTAGCAGAGAAATTACATTTTATAGGTACCAAAATAACTTAAACATAACTTTAAAATTATATGATCTAATTTGTCCACAAATAAAAGAAAAATAATCGAACCTAGCGTGTACAAATGTGTACCTTGTACTGTTATTGTAGTATTTATGTATTTAAATTTCCCGCTCCTGTAAGCGCCGCCATTGATAAGGACGTGAAAATGTCAAAACTACGCTTGACTTAGCGAGATCGTTGCTTTACGTAATAAATTTGTACCAAAAACTGTACATTTAAAATGCAAGTTTGGCGAACCATACCAAGATTGCACTAAGACAAACTAAGAACAGGACAAGAAATTAAAAGCAAAATGTCATAGTACTATAATGTTGGAATTTTAATATGTGAGAATATATGTATGTAGAAGAAATACATTTTTAATTAACACTTTAAAGAAAAAAACCTACTTGAGGTAAAGCTTTTTGAGAAACAAAATATAGTATATTTTTAGCGCTACATCTGAACAGAGTTAAATGTTTACATTTTTATCACCCTCATTCATGAATCTGATTACCAATACAAATTTTGTCCAATTTTTTAACGATTAAATAATCAAGTTGGAAACGATATTTTTTAATCAATTGCTTTGGAAAAGTTTACAAGAATCGAAGTTTTTTTTTATGCTGAAACTAAAAATATCCTATTATTCGTTTTAACAACCAATTTTTATTAAATATGACATATTTCAATGCAAAATATTCTAGAATCTGTACAAATTAGGTCAATTTTTAGTACAATTCCTAAAACTTCTTGGAAGAAGCTCGATCAGGCGTCACAAAGTCGCTGTGTGAAAATTTTTACGTTTTTTTGCTATTTTTTAGACAAAATTACATACAAGTGTGCCATAATATAGTTATTTTCTATATAATTAAGGTAAGGAATATGTTGGACCGTTAATACACTCACAGGCAAGCTTCGTAGATGGTACTGAACGATCAAATGCTCTCGGTCATGTCTGCTTTATTTTTGTTGTTCAGAAAAAAGCCAATGTTGCTCTTGATAAATACCAAGTTTATAGGAAGTGCACTGTTAGTTCCATACGCCTAACTGATCGAAAAGTATGTGTAGTGCAAAATAGTCTTAACATGGCTACAGATTTTCAGTTTTATGTGACTCATTTCAATAATTTGTGAGTCATTTGTGTTATTTTTTTTCTTGGAATATAAATTTTTTGTTATGAAAATATTTGGCCAAGTGTCCCACCGGATATCAATGCTTTTCGATGATTCCCTTGAATTTTACGCAATAATACGCGGTTTATTTACTTGATATGATATTAAATCTATTGATAGAGTCAGTTGGGTAAGGTGGCTTGAATGGTATGCACTTCAACATACCACATAATCTTGCAATAGAAGTTTACATAACTTTTTATTGAATGAAATAAGAATTCAAAGTCCTTTAAGTGTGCATTAGATAATGTTTGGAAAACCACATTTACCCCGGTATATTTTGCTTTACCTATTTTGAGGTTTTTGTTTTGTGTTTATATTTTGTTGTGCAGTGATTGTTGTATGATTATTTATTCTGGATTTTGTGAAATAACTGAAGTGACCACTGGAATATTTATAAAAATCTAGTAAAGTAGTATATATAATTTTGTTTATATTGTATTTTTCTTAAGCAAAAATCAACCAACAAATAATTCTATAGCTATTTTTATAAAAATATTATTGTGTTAACACCGGTACAGTTCATACTTACAAGTCTAAATACCAAGTCAGTTTTTGCAAAAACCCCTAGTTAACCCCACTTTGATGTAGCTTCAAAATTACATATTGAGGAGCTTCAAATTAAAACACAGTTTTTATAAAACACAATTTTTAGGATACCGCCCAATTTTTTACTTCACATTTCACATTTATGAATTTCGAAAAGGATTTGAATCAAAATAAAATACCTATATGTTTATATATTTATAATTTAATATGTTTGTTTTTCATGGTCTTCTGAGATATTTGGCAAAAACGAAAATTTGATTATATCGATTTTATTTTTTTCTGACTTTATTTGAAGAGATATAAATAAACTAATGACACTTTTTCATTGGCACTTTTTAGCTACTACATGATGGTATTTTTAGATTTTATACCCGACGTTTCGTTTTCAAGAAACCATCATCAACTTAATTTTTTTATATGGCTCGATAGAAAAGTATACCCTTTATTGACCCCATTTTTTATTACAAATTCAATGATGTATCACATTTCATATTTTAATTTTTAGTTAAAAGAAAAAATGCATTTTTCTATTTTTTTGAAGTTATTTTTAAATAGGCCTTGCAAACAAATGCTTGGACGTTAATACCTGTTACTGTATCTGTGACATAATTTAATATCATTATAAAATAGTATTTGTCCTTATTACCCTGCTTGTCGAGTTGTTGTTTTTAAAGCAATTGTTCTTATTATTACTGTTGTCTTTATACAGTAATTCTAATAGCATTTATATTTAAAATTATTTTGGTAACTACCAAAACAAGCTTAGAAATGTCTCTTTTTGGTAATATAATTGACTGATTTTTTTTCCTTTTTTCAAATTCACCATTTTTCAAAGATGAAAAATCAAAATATGCTATAGTCCAAATACCTCTCATACTACCAGAATGTGTGTAAAGTTGTAAAGTGTAAAACCCATTACCGCCTACAGGGACCATATGGGTCCAGCAAGAGGCCCTAATTTAAAAAAATTTAATTTTATTTATATACTTTAGATTAACAGCTAAAGGGCCCACAAATGTCCACCTACTTTCTAGTATATCTGATATTTTTTACATTTTTTTCAAATGACCTTCATTTTTACTGTCTTTTATTTAAAATTAAATTTAGTAACTCACATTTTTTAAAAAGGTTTTCCTCGGCATTAGTGGGTTAAAAAACATAGCTCCTACTGTTTTGACTTATTTTAATTTGTTTGTTAAGGATGTAGATGCTCGGGTAATAATATTTCATTTGCTTTGATTTGATAAGTGGCTAAACCACATATGCATACATAAACTAAATAGGTTATATTATACTAGGTTTATTTTGAACTTGTTTTGTCTCAGTACTCTTTAAAAAGTAGGCCAATATATTAAATAAAATGCACATCATACATTTGAATTTTTCTCCTAAAATAATTTTAATAATATTTTCCATTTATTGAAACTGTTTGTGCTAAATTTTTTTTAATCATTATTTTTAGTTTCACTATGGACACTGATGAAGGAGAGTCTTCAAGCAGTGGACCAATCTCTACCCTGAACAGTCTGTTTTCCTTCACAAGTCCTGCAGTTAAGAAACTACTTGGCTGGAAACAAGGAGACGAAGAGGAAAAATGGGCAGAAAAGGCTGTGGATAGCTTGGTAAAGAAACTTAAAAAAAGAAAAGGTGCCATTGAAGAATTGGAGAGAGCTTTAAGCTGTCCTGGTCAGCCTAGTAAATGCGTGACAATTCCCAGAAGTTTGGATGGCAGGTTACAGGTAAATAATTGTAGCAGTTAAGGTAAAGATGGGTATGTTTAAGTCATATATATAAAAGTTTTAAAAAATCACAACTTTGATAGGAAAAATTATTTCATAAAAACACATTTAAATGGAATGCTTGGTTGGGTAAGGATAACAAATATAAATCTGAGAACTTAATTTTGTATTCTCGTTTTATACAGGGTGTCCCCAAAATAAAGAACAATTGAGGTTGCAATATTTTTAGAAGTTATTCTTTATTTATATAAAAATAGTCATATAATCATGCCAACCTTGTTTATTTTAAATTGACATAAGATTTGTTTTTTGTTTTGTTCTGAAAATTTTGTTTCTGACAATCCAACACATGTACTAGTCCAAATTTCTTATTTGTGGGTTTTATATAATATTTTTAAATCTTAAGTTTAACTCATACAAGGTGAGTTCTATAATACTGACTAAACTGATATGAATAAAGTTCTGGAGTTTCTTAATTTGTTTTCAAATAAGGAGCTAGTCTTAAAGTGTACAATCTCTAATATAACATTGTTATTTTATAAAAAATTACCAAAGAACCTATTCCTTAAATGTAATACATTTTTCTTAAGTTTGATCCGAGGGGTAAACCACTGAGGAATTGTGGTGTACAAGGAGATAGAATGTGTGGTATTGTTGTGGAATTGTGAGTAACGGTGGTGGAATTGTGTAGAATTATATCTTTTAATTTTACCTCCTTTGTATTTTTTTGCAGTTTAAATTTTTTATTGGCAAAAAAAAAATTTGCCTTTGCTTAAAAATGCTAAAAACAAATCATTAATTTCTAAAATTAAAGTGGAATTGTCATAGAATTGTGATAGAATTTTGTCGAATTGTGGTGGTATTGTGTTGGAATTATAGGTAAAAGTGGAGTTGTGCTGTACACAATTTCGTCAGTGGTTTACCCCTTCGGTTGGAACACTCTGTAATGGATGTACTCATGGCCTAAAAACTGATTTGTTTAAATATAAAAACATAAGTTCTTTTTTGTCTTACATACAGGGTGTTCATTTAAAAAGTTACCACTCAGTTATTTCCAAAAAGAGACAGATTTGAGAAAATTAACGATACACGTCAAGATATTTATTGAGTGGGAACGTTTTTTACAAAAAATTGGATGGCGCCCCTTTAACCCCCTAGTCACCACGCCCCCACCCCGAAATTCCTAAATGGGAAGGGAGGTCGAATGATACATCATTTTAAAGCCCTTGACGAGTACTTTATAACCCTAAAATATAAAGTCAATATCTTCACCTACAACAAAATGGCGGTACTTTAAATATTACCTAAATACCTGATTGGGATGGCCGTATTTCTGAATTTAATAAAGTTCTTTTAAAAATATTTTTAATGGTGATACTAGTAATGATATACAGGGTGGGATAAAAAGTGTATAGTTTTTAGTAACTTTCCAAAGGTGAACAAATAAAAAATAATGGGTGAAAATGAAAATGTTGATATGCTGTTATCAAAAATGTTAGCATTTTTAAAATCCTAATACTGATTAATTTATTTCTATTTGTATGGTTTTATTTATTACATAAAATTAATAGTTACAACCATTACACATGCCATTATTACTTTACTTTTCAGGTATCCCATAGAAAAGGTTTACCCCACGTTATATATTGCCGCGTATGGCGATGGCCGGACTTACAAAGCCACCACGAGCTAAAACCCCTTGAGCACTGTCAGTACCCATTTTCAGCAAAACACAAGGAAGTCTGCATAAATCCTTATCACTACAAAAGAGTAGAAAGTCCAGTTTTACCACCAGTACTTGTTCCTAGACACAACGATTTTGTACCAGGACATTCATTACTACCATTCCAACAGCTAGTTGAGCCAAACATGCCTCACAATGTGAGTTATTCATCGAACGGGTTCAATTCCAATCATATGAGCCCCAGCTCGCCGATATCGAGTGTATCTAGTCCGGGAAGTGTCATTTCCAATAACCCCCAGTCGCCATATGCTAATTTAGCTGAGACACCACCACCGGCTTACAGCCCGACAGATGAAAATGCTTCAAATACAAACAATAATCCAAGTCCGGAACCATCTCTGACCCAGGATGTTCAACCAGTGCCATACCAAGAACAACCATTCTGGGCGTCAATAGCTTATTATGAACTGAACAGTAGGGTGGGGGAAGTGTTTCATTGTAACTCGACGTCGGTTATAGTCGACGGGTTTACCAATCCCAGTAACAATAGTGATCGATTTTGCTTGGGTCAGTTAAGTAATGTGAACCGAAACAGTACCATTGAGAACACAAGGAGGCACATAGGAAAAGGTAAGTGTAGCCATTTTTAAATAAATGGCTTTTTATTTGTATTTTTTTCTTTTACTGTGTTATATTAGGACACATTAGGATCCAAACTTATTTGTAGTGTGACGTCTTGGACACTTGCAATTTTCTCACGACGCCCTTGGGCCCAAGTAAACTCTCAACAATCAGGAAATTTATTATTGTAACAAAAATTGAATAGTAAAAAAAAGTTTTTAAGTAAAAAGTTTCCCTACCAAGGTATTATTAGGAAAAGGACAACAATTATTTAAATCCACCAAAGATCTACTAAGAAAATGGCCTTAAAACCAACTTCTCTGACTTATTTTTCATTTACTTTCATTTTACCCCGCATCTATCATTTTTCTTCTAAGGTAATTTGACTTCACTTTTTGTCCCATTAAGGCCTCAGACACGATACTAAGATTCAGCGGCCAGAGTTGAGCGGAAAAGTTCTTTTATTCTCGCATGCGAGAATAAACTTGTTTGAACTTGTTTATTTAAATCAGCCGCTCGACGCTCACGCTTAGTATCATGCCTGAGGCGGAACAAGCGATAGTAATGATTCTGACATTGTCACGTTCAACTATCGTCAATAAACCGACTTTGCAGACGACCGATTTTTTTACATAGAAAAATTGTATTAACTTATATTTGATTGGTATTGAAACCACAGGATACTCAAATTTGTGAAAATTGTTAAGGTTTTAATAAACAAAAGATGGAGACTCACCCTCAAAATCTTAAGTAGTAAGAGGGCTCTGGTGATACCTTATTTTAAAGGTCTCTCAACCCTGATATCAACTGCTAGGTTTGAAGTCTGCTATTATTTTCGTGGATATGACAGCTTGTCAAAATTTTGTTTTTTTTAATATATAATATTAAATTACGTCAAAAAACAAGCTACTTTTTACTAAGGGGATATGATAAGGGTTAAATGAACTTCAAAATAAGATATTAATTAATTCTTCTGGCGTTTTTCCTTATAGGTATTATATATCATATGTTCATATGAAGTTTTTTCTTATTTTAAATTGTAGAATTACCCCATAAAGTTTGTCGGCCGAGTTACCGGACACTCTGTATGCACGTAGATAATTTGATTAAAATTGATGAAAACTTTGATGTCGATTGGTGTCTAAACAGTGGGGTTTATCGACTCTAATAAAGAGTACCTTATTTTTTTAAGTTTTGGATTGTCTATAAAATGGCGCCCCCAGCTTTGCGATTTCTCTCAAAATAAAAAAGGTATGATGTAAATAAATTTTAAGGGTTAGGTGAAATGCCCTCTGGCGGTATTAAAAAAGTACTTTTATCTTCAAATTTTAGAATCTGCAAAGCTTGATTCGTGTGCCAAATTTCAACTAGATTCGTTAAAAAATAAATGCAATATGGCAAAAAAACAAAAATCAAAATTTAAATTTTATCCCCTGTAACCAGGGAGATCTCGACATTTTGTCAAAGGACTCACTAATATTATTTTTCATTGCAGAATGACCACTTAAAATTTCCCAACGCATTTTTCGAACACCCTGTATATTATTAAATAAATAAAAAATTAAATAACACTTGGTTGCCTTTGCTTAATACTAAAGTATCTTCAGGAAGACTAAAAATCAACTAACTCATCACCTTTTTTGTTTTATAAATAATAAATACACCAGCAACCAGTTGTGTATCTCACTATCACACTATAACCAAACAAACATATTTGACATTTTAAACCTAAATAATAGTTAGTTTTTATTTATTTTTTTATTTTTATTCAATTTATCATGACAACGTCGATTTTTAGTTCTCCATTTATTTGTTTTAATTTTTTTGTTTCTTTGGTAGTTTTAATTTATTTTCTGGCGTGTACCCAAATCACTACCATCAATAAGGATTGTACCCTCTACATGTTTATACTAAATCTGTAAATTCCAGGTGTGCACCTATACTACGTCAATGGTGAGGTTTACGCAGAATGCCTGTCTGATTCCGCAATCTTTGTGCAATCCCGCAACTGTAACCATCACCACAACTTCCACCCTTCGACGGTTTGTAAAATTCCTGCGGGCTGTTCACTGCGGATTTTCAACAATGCTGAATTTGCGCAGTTACTCTCCCAGTGCGTCAACCACGGTTTCGAAGCAGTTTATGAGCTCACCAAAATGTGTACCATTAGGATGAGTTTTGTAAAGGTAAGAAAGGCATCAAATTATAATAATATCCATATTACCTAAACTTTTTAATTATGTAAAGATAGATTAAATTCATATCTTAAGTGCATTTTAAAATAAAGAGATACTTTTTTTTGTGTCACTACTTAGTCGTCATCAGGGCCGTCATTGCAAATGTTTAATTGGCAGTTTATTTCTATTTTATTGATTAAAAGATATCGACTTGGCTTTGAGTATACACAATTAATTTATAAAGTTTCTCTACTTTTAGCCGTTAAGTATTTAAACTGTTATTATTGTTTTTTTATTAACAGGTATTTTCATACACTGTTACTAATGTTTAACACTGCATTACTGTATTTCATGAAACTATATAAAGTCATAAACTTCCTACCTTTTATCAAAAAAATCAAAAGTTTCTCTACTTTTGGCGGCTACTGTATATTTATTCTTATCAATTCATACTTTAATAATCCTTGTAAATTTTTACCAAACATTGGATAGTTTGGGTAGCTACATTTACAAATAAAAAATATGAAATTTTTTTATATGATTAGTTCTTAGAAATAATATTTTTTCAAATCGTGAACCTGGTGCCAGTTGGTGTCATCTCAAAATGTGTTTTGTTTATTAAATAGTTCTGAAAAATACTTATTTTATAAATGATTATTTCGGTTCTTAGATTTTCAATTATTCTGGTTGTTGTTTTTAAGCTAGTTTTATGATTTTTTTGTAGTTGGAAGTAGGTTGCAAATGTGGTTTATTTCTTAAAAGTTCTGTGGTTATATGGAAAACCATATATTAAAGGCTTTCTGACAAGACCAAAATTTTACTTGATTTTTTATAACTATATAATATGTAGTTAGTATTTAGACCATTTATTTTTAGAAACATAGGAACACATAGTTAGAAAAGTAGAAAAAACATTTTATTAGTAAGCATGGTTACTGACTTTTTAGTTTACTAAGTCGCATATTTTTCTCAGGGGTTTTAATCAAACGAAAATTTACCTCTTTAAACTTTTTTATTTTTTATTGTAAAAAAAGTGTATCTAGTTAATTCTGTAGTTTTTGAATCAGTAATCAGATTTTTATTACCTCCTAAAATATACTAGGTACAACAAAAGTATGTTTTTTTAAAGGAATATCCTGTATATTGAATCACCATTAAAACATAAATTTAAAGAATGTTACAAAAATTCTTTTTTAATAGATCATCTTTAATGGTTTTGAAAGTATAGACAAAAAAAAATATAGACAATTATTGCAGTGATTTATACCTAATTTAGTCTTATTTTTTAGATTTTTACGGTAATATTTCTGAAACTAATAAAAATAGATACATTAAATGTAGTAGTTGTTTAAAGTTCTTTACCAAAAAAAAACATTTTATTGGTGATATAATATACCCACAGGGTGTTTCATTAAAAAAAAAAAAATATATATATATATATATATATATATATATATATATATATATATATATATATATATATATATATATTGTCGGTGCGCGTTCCAAATCTGATTTATGACATGCTTATCCTGTGGCACATATCAGGTTTGGAAATTGCACCGGCGATATACTTTTGTCGTACCCTGTATATCTTAAAATATAATAAACATCCAATTACTGATTTAAAAACTACAGAATCCACCCAATAAGTAATATATTCTTTTTGTAGTTTAAAAAATAAGGGGGCTATAAAGGTCGAAGGCATTTTTAAATTTTTGTATCTGTTTGTTTTAGGGTTGGGGAGCCGAATATCACAGGCAGGACGTCACCAGTACACCGTGTTGGATCGAAATTCATCTCCACGGACCACTACAGTGGCTGGATAAAGTGTTGACACAAATGGGAGCTCCACATAACGCCATAAGTTCAGTGTCTTAATGACTCTGCTGTGAGTAAACATTATGTTTTGACTTGATTAGTTTTATATATTTCGGGGGCTTTATTTAAAAATGTAAATATAGATTTATTTACAAAATAGTTTGTTAGTACGTTAACTACAGATTGAACATATAAACAGGTGACTGGACCCACCTGACAAAGACTGTGGTTCATATTTTAAAGTATGTTCTTTTTTTTTTTTTTTTTTTAGTGCAATAACAAAAGGCAAATGTGCAATTGGCAGTAAAAAATAAATATGTTTTTGCTCTTTACTTCTAGTGATATAAACATGTCGATTTTTAATCTTAATTTTTTTGGAGATACATTTCCATAGTTAGCCCATGTGTCTACAGGGTGTCCCACGCCAAACTGTGGCGATTAATTTCTTGAAAGTAGGCTTAGAAGAATTTTGAAAATTTGGGAACATTTTGGGTTTAGCAAAGGACACATATATTATTAATTTATGTGAGAAAAATTCTAAATATACCGGGTGTCAACAAATCTACTAGACAAGCCAGAACTTTTGTAGTATTTGACATATCAAAATCATACTGGGAATAAGTGAATGGCATGAAAAGAGGAGAGGAGAAACGAGAAGTGCTCTACATCAAAAATTTCTCACATTTTTTTACTTCTCGGTTAACCGGAAATGACTCCCAAGTTTTTAATGAAACAACATGTATATTTTAATAGTTTTTACTCGTGAGACAATTTTAAATAGTAATTTGACATTTTTAAAAGTTTTTACGCCTTCTTTATTATTTTAGACATTTATAATTTTAAAACAAAATAATATTTGGCTTTTCTCCAGAAAAAAAAATTAAACATTTCAAGAAAATTAAAACTTTTTATATACTGTGAAGAAATATACTGTCCTTGCATAATATAATAAAAGTTAAGATTACTTTAAAAGAAATAAATTAATGTTCACGTCCTGGCGTCTTGTTAAGATTTTATTTTATCGGATTAAAATAATTTCAACGGAGAGCTAATGAACCTGTGTTGAGAGTTTGAAAGTTTCCTTGTAATGTAAGTAGTTTTTGTATTAAATTTTTTATAATTTATTTTTTTAAAGTAATCTTAACTTATATTAACTAACTTAAACGTAATCTCCCAGAAAAAAAAAAAAAACTTTAAAATATTTACGGTTTTGCATCTAGGTGGCTTGATTCGTTATTTATGACTTTACTTTTTATCCGCTCGCAAATAAATTGGTATCGTTGGATTCATCAAAAATCCTCTTTATTAAAAGTGTTTGTTTAAAATGGGTTGCCATTTGAAAACTAAAACTTGCGATTTTATTTTTCTAGCATCACCACATTAATTTGCGTCCAATCATGGCCACCTAGAAGTAATATTAAAAATGACTCTAAAAAAATCAGGTAGGCTTAAAAACTTTTTAAAATATAACATTTTGACTTGTCTTGTCTCAGGAATCCAAAAATGATAAAATATACAGGGTGTTCCATTCTAAAAATTTAAAATTGGAGTGATTTCCGGTTAAACCGGAAGTGACTAAAAAGTAATAAATATGCCAAAACTCACCTTTTCTCATACCAATTGCCTATGTCAAGTCTCATTTTGATATATCTGATACTTTAGGAGAAATGACTAGTCTAATGAATTCATTTACACCTGGCTTTTAAGTATAATGTCATAACCTCAAACAATTAGTAATACATTATTTTTAATGTAGCGGTATGTTTGTTTTTAGCTTATTAAGAATTAAAACCTAAATAAGCCAAATAATTAAATAATTTCATTTTAAATATGAACCACGTCAAAACACAAATAATAGTGCCCCCATAGATGACCTGAAAAAAGTAACTAATTTTAGGATTTTTTTACTGTGGTACATAGCTGTCTTAAATATTTTTTGCAATTGAAATTTGTTATTTTAATAAGTTTCTTTATTTACCATTTTGTTAAGGTATACTTTTAAATGTTTTGTTATACACATGATATGGTAACAGTAGTCAAAAAATATTTTACGTTTTGTTAAAGATTGGTTAAAATGATTTAGTTGTATTATACTTTATCACTGCTGGTCACATGAACTGCATAAATGTTTTTGACAAGTTTCAAAGCTTATTTTTTTTGCATACAAAATACACCAGGTAACGAAACCCTTGCTAAATGAATATCTATCTCAATTAATCTTTGGCCCCTCAGCTTTTCGGGAGAAATTACTTTTATACAGGGTGTTTCTAAACAAATGCGAAAATTTTTTAAAGGTGATTCCTTGTTTAAAATAAAGGTAAGTTTGCTTTATAAACATAGGGTCTAAAGTTAACCATTAGGGAGATATCGCGGTACAAAAATGGTAAAAAAATTACGTTTTTATTTTTATCTCAAAAACGAAAAGCTCTAGAATAATGAAAGTTTACGAAAATATTACCATTATAAAAATATACCTTTTAATATTTTTTCACTTTCTTAGAATTAATGGAAGCAGTGGAAATAGACTAACCCTATCGTTTGTGCTAACCAAATTTAAAGAGACACTTACGCAATGACCTCAAAAATATAAATTTGGATATACTTGTTTATTTAGAAACTTTTTAACTCTAGTATTTTTTTGTTAAACTTACCAATTTCAAATAATAAAAAATAAAAATGTAAATCAAAGCGTGCCGGGACGGAGAAATTTATCTTCTAAAAATTATATTTTTCTGCTGCCTACTATAAAAGCATTTGTATTATGTCTTTATTTGACATTACTTGGTAATTTAAATACAATGCTCATTTTGTTTTTAAGCAATAATATAAATTGTTTTTTATTGTTAAATTTTACGCAATATCTTCAAAAATGGTTGGGTTTTGACCGCATGTTTATAAAGCAAACAACCGTTTATTTTAACCAAGGAATCACCAACCGCATTTGTTTAAAAACATCCTGTATATTTAAAAAGAGAAACAATTATTTCAGGAGTGTTTATTCAAAAAGAGACATAAGCCGTTACAAATGATGTCGTTTTAAAAGGTAATATATTTAATTTCTATTCTTGTTTAAAATTTCTTGCTTAACTCTATTATTCATATTAAAAACACACAAATTTTTCACTTTATACTGACACAAAAAGGTTTATGAAAGACAAGTGAAACTAATAATTTAGTTTAAGGTTAAGAATTTGTGCATTTCAATATAAATAGAAAGATTTTAAAATAAATATAAAACGAAAATAAAAATTAAATATATATATATACACGTACAGCGACATAATTTTAAAACTTAATAATAAAGGGGAGCAGCCGTTATGACTATATTACAAAAATAATAGTCATAACGGCTGCTCCCTTATTATTAGGTTTTAAAATTATGTCGCTGTGTGTGTAACATATGTTTACTAAAATCCGTTATGTGATCGTCCAAAAATGTTGTGTTTATGTTGAATTTTAACACTTACTGGACATGGAAATTTCTATCTAATAAGTTCTGATGAAGGCCTCATACCGAGAGCCGAAACGTTAATAGTATTTTATAAAGAAAATTTTGTTTTATCTGGCCTTTAATCCCAAGAATATTAAATAATAAAACAATATACATATAGAAGGCAAAGAAAGAAAACCACATCTAAACTATATATATATATATATATATATATATATATATATATTTCCTTTTGAAAAGACACTTCTTAAATATTTAAAGATAAACACAAAAAAGCTTGACATTAAAATTATTAAATCTAAATTCTAAATGTGTTAAATCAAAAATCCTTTTGGACATGGCTATTTTTCTTTAAAAGTTGACTTTTTGTTATGTGTTTTTACGTTATTTACGATGTAAAAGTATCTTTTACTTCCAAACTTTTTACCCCTCTGACCTTTTTTAGGTAAAAATCTTTTAAAACTACTTTAGTTTCGTTAAAAAAAAAACATATTTTAAAGGACTGAAAATTATCACAGGTCAGTTGATCCTTTGAACAAACTCAAAATTGAATCAGATTATAACAATTTATGCTTTTGTGTGTTTAATAATAAAAAGGCATATTAAAATATTGATCTTGGGTTAACCCGATCCTTAAAACTCTACCAGTGTTCATAAATTGATCGGATCCTTAACTCGGGTTGGATCCTGTTGACTCAGGTGAAAGCCAGGGTAGTCGGGTTAAACAGAAGTATCAAAAACGGCTTTTTCGTTTTTTAGGTTTTAATAATTTATGTTGTGTTTATTACTAGAGGAAATAGTATAAAAAACAATAATTTGATATTTATTGATTGTTTACAGCTTTAATATTGTAAAAATCTTTAAAAATAACTGCACGGTCAAGAACAAAGCAAAAGGGTTAAGTTTTCGTTTGACATGAAGCCGATGAATGAAGGTCAAATGGAACATATGTACTTGTTCAGAAAATAACAAAAATCCCAGTGAATCTTAAAAACAGCTGATTGGATCTACCCCAACCCATCGAATCAATATTTAAAAATGCCTAAAAAATACTTAAGGTTATGCACGTTATGTCACATTTCTTAAGTGCCAATTGAACAGTCTTTAAACTAAACTCATAAAAATATTGAACCAAAATTTGTTTATGCAGTTTGTGTACAGCAGGTTTTCTAGCTTGATTTTTAGTTTTAAGTGCATACCATTAAAAATGTTAAGCATCATTCATTATAGTTTTTACAACTTACTAATGGCATATATACATTTTTTTAACCTATCGTATTAGAGTAAGTTAATTTTAATACAATAAAACAAGATCTCTAATGAACAAGTGTGAATGATGGTAGAAAATATAATATGATTGAAAATAGAACAAGTAAGAGAGATCGATTTTTTTATTTTAATATTCCAAAAGTACTAACTTACCAAAACACAATATTATTTTTATCGCTACCTTGAAGAATAACTCGCTATCACTTTTTTAAACCTGAGAGCTACCATTTCCAAGAAAGGAAATTGAAGATGATGCATGATACATGCAGATACAGATTAAGTGACATGTTTACATTAAATATAACAAATAAAAAATTGTTAAGTATGTCATATAGGAAATATTCGATAATTGGTTTTAAAATTAAACGACTTGGCAATGTTGTTAGCGACCTCATCGGAATAATTTTAAACTAACTTAGTAAAGCATGGCATTTCATAGTCAAGTTTTGCTTGCTATTGTTGCCGTTAATATCAATTTTGTTTATTTTTAATTGAATAAATGATCAATATCCGCCGCATGGTCAATATCTGACCATGCGGCATTCTATCTGGAATATTTACATGCAGGGATTCTTTATTTAATGTCTACCTGCTAGCTGCAGGACATGTACAGGGTGGGCCTTAACTGTATAAGCAATTTAAATATCCAATTAAAAAACATTACAAAACTTACACATATTTTATTGATGTTATTTTAAACTACAAATAATGTAAATTTTTATGACCTAAAAATTATGTTGTCTAAGTGACGTCCCTCAAGTTTCTGAAATTCTTAACCCGGAGTCAAAACTTGGAGACAAGTTGCTCGCGGAATGGCGTTTACTGACGATTTTGGTCAGTGGACAATCCCCGACAGAAACATCAACTTCCTCTTCATTCTCCTAAGCTTGTTGGGTGGACTGCAATATCAGCAAGTGGAATTATTGATCCATATTTTATCGAAAATGAAAGATGAGTTGCCGTGACGGTGAGATCTGATAACTATTTTGAGATGCTACAGGGATTCTTAGTCCCAGCTCTTCAACAATTTGAAGGACATAATGCTATGATCTGGTTTCAACAAGATGAAGCCACCTGCCATCGTGGCACAGTATCCATAGATTAGTTAAAAGAAATGTTTCCTGGAAGACTTATCTCACGAAGGGGTAATATTCAGTGGCCCCTTTGGAGTCAAGATCTTACTCCAAATGAATGATGATTCTGTGATGTTCTAAAATGAAGGGTCTATGAAAATAATCCAACCACATTGGACCAGCTTAAACACAACACTGTGTGGGAAATAAACGCCAATCCGCGACCAACTTGTCGCAACTTTTTGAAAATATGCAACTCCGAATTAAGAAGGGCAGCAACGCAACGTGAGGAACGTCACGTCACTTGGACAACATAATTTTTAGGTCATAAAAATTTACATTATTTTTAGATTAAAATAATATCAATAAAATATGTGTAAGTTTTGTAATGTTTGTTTTATTGGATACTGAAACTGCTCATACATTTATGGCCCACCCAGTAAATGATCCTAAAAGCAAAAACATTCAAATATCTTAGAGAATTTTAAATCAAACTGAGCGAAATTTGGTACTTCAGGGTAAAATCATACTCTGAATCCAGTGTTGATAGGGGCGATATTGTCAGATCTTTAGTGTCGCAGAAATAAAATTCAATTCTTTTAAATTTAAATAAGATACTTATTTTTTTTCTATTAATTTTATTATTGGTTGTTCGCTGTTGCTATACAATGGTAAAAAGTGCAGTTTTTCTCTTCAATTATTATTGGCAGTAATAAAGATGTTTAATTTACTTAAAATTATGTGTAAAGTGTGTAGGTATTACCTTTTACACCTAGCAAATCTGGCAGTATCGCCGATATCAACACTGGATTTAGAGTATGATTTTATGGGTTTCACCCTGAAGTTCCTAACTTCGTCAAGTTTGGTTTAAAATTCTCTTGAGATATTTGAACTTCGCCCAACTTTTTGGACACACTGTATATCAAAAGAAAAAATGTAAATTTACAACTCTCCAAAAGTCAGAATTTGGGGCAAGTAAATTCCCAAACAATATTAAAGATACCTTCATGTAAAAATCATGGTTGAGATACGACAAAAAATTAATAACATTTTCGGAAAAATTTATTCTGTGTTATTTATTTGTAGAATTCTTTATAGATATATGTTGCATATTAGGTTTGGGATTTTTTTAATACAACGATTTAATAATGTTTGTAAACTTTTCCAAATAAAAATAATTTTTCAGTATAAATGATTAAGCCTGCCAAAAATTAAGAGTTGTTTTATAATAAAGAAATGCTCTAATAACATACATTTGCTTACTTAAAGCTACAGATATTATTCCCAGATCTTAATATATACCGGCCGCTATAGGATGTTACTTATTAATAAAATTCCCACATATTGATGAACATTTCCTGGTTCACTTCCGACAGATTCGCATCTGAAATTGTTGTGAGAAAGCTGAAACATCTGCGGTAATAATTATATTTTCTTAATAAACCTATATTACACATTGCTACTGCAAATTATAAGAACCATAGTTCTTGATAAACAGGTTATGCAAACTAGTATTTAATAAATAAAGTGTCTTCTTGGGAAAATGAACTTCTAACTGTTACTAGAGCACAGGAAATGTTAACTTGGAGCGTAGTGCCATTTTGCAATTCATAATTTTATAAATATAGTACGAGATGGTAATCCGATGCAGTAATTGGAGGCAGCATATGGGTAGTAGCGGGAAAAACAAGTTTTTTGAGAGTTTTGTCTGGTAAACATGTACTATTATTTATTTTTGTTCGTTGATGTATGTGGGATAAAATTTAAACGATAAATTTAAAAGGGTGTAATTTTCTGTACAGGGTCATACAGTTTGGACTGAATAGGGCCGAATTTTTGGCTTTTTTCGTTAAAAAAAAATTAAATAGACATCGTGTGTGTTTGTACCCCAAAAAAAGAAAATACATATAGAGGAAAATAATTTGATTTGAAACAGGAGATACGACATTAACATTAGCTGGGTTCGGGATTGTTGACGGAGTTGGAGTGGAGTAGAAATAGATTTCACGGGACTCTGGAGTGAAAAAAGCGTTTATCCCCAACCCACCTCATGTGAACTCTAAGCGTTCAAGTATTGCATTTGGAGCATAAGGAGTGAAAAGTTCTCACTCCAAAAGTTCTGTATCATCGGCAAGAATGTAAGGTGCGGGCATGCGCATTTAATCACTTTTAATTTTTTGATATTAAATTTAATGTAATTTATTAATATTTTATCCGTATTTTACATGTTATGTAATAACAGAATTTTATGTGCAATATTTTTTCAGTATAAAATTACGATGGTGGATTACGTAATTTGAAAAGAAACTCAATTTTACATTATAAATATTGACATTGACAATGAAAGATATTTGCTCTTTGGTTAAAAAGCGTTTTATTTAAAGGATCGCACACCACAAACTCTAGAGTCACGTGATAAAAATCTACTCCTATTACTCTCCAAATCCGTCAACAATCCCGAACCTAGCTATTGAGTGAAAAGAGTGCGTATCCCGAACCCACCTTTTGCTGCAGTTGACATTTTTCATAACGTCACTACTTGGTGTCGATAAATAATCATCAAGTTAAGGCGATCAACCAGTGATTAAAAAAAAAAGAAACCATATTAAAAAGATCTGCTCATTATTATTTAACTTGTTTAAACTGTAGGTGAAACCACGAAATTTTACGACATTGTAAAGCTTGGGATCCACGATGAAAGATTTTCATGAAATTTTTGTGTCGTGGGTCAAACATTTTAAGTTTACCTGTAAAAGACACTATTTGTTTTTAAAGAAAAACTCGAAATTTTTGACTTAAAAATTTTATGAAAAACCTTTATTGTGGATCCCAAGCTTCAAAATGGCTCTAACGAAAACTGAATCCATTTGTGCCTCTAATATTCATTTTTTTTAAATATTTTATTGACAAGCTAATGTTTACAGTTAGGTTACAGTTATTTTATAAAGATAAAATTTTATTGTTGTATGAAATAAAATACAATAAAAGGATGTGTAATATTAAAAACAATAATTTTATAATGTAAAGAATTATTTCCACAACATGTCAAAAATTGCATCGCCAGACTGGCCATAGGAAATCCCATGTAAATTTTGATACCTTCAAATATTAGCACACCTATTGATTTTACAACAAAATTGAATTAGACTATTTTAAAGACATTGATAAGCTTACACACTAAATTTAATAAAATGTTTTTGTACAATTTGTAAAATCGTTGCATACCTGATAGAATAGAATAGAATAGAATATAACATAATGAATACACCAGATGAATACAATGTCTTGCCAATTTTTTTATTTTACTTTCTCTTAGTTATTTTAACATGTCTTACAGTATTTAAGAAAGAAAAGCAAAGATTAAATGGTTCATGGAAAATAGTTATCGAAAAGTATTCAACATGTTCTTAAATAACATTTAATTAGCTTATTAGAAAATAACGAAACATGTTCAAAATAATCTAATACAATTTTGTTGGTAAATCAATAGGGAAGTCAATATTTGAAGGTTTCAAACTTTACATGGGATTTCCTATGGTTACTCTGGCGATGCACCACCCGATATATGTAATGTGGATTCAAAAATATCCCTAACCAATCGCGCAAAAAGCCTTTCGCCATATTGGTGACCCGATTCTTACTAGAAATCTTCCTTCTTTCGCTGGCCGATGAGCTGTGAGGAATCTATCGCTATTAAATGGTATTTTTGCTGCTTCTGCTCCAACGAATTAGTCCATAATACTCCATCCCTGGTGACTCCCAACAGAATAACCTAAATTTCCTCTTCCTTACAAAGAATATGACATCTGAGCGATTGTTTTGGGATATTTTTATAGGACTAAGAAAAACCTTTTTAGCTTTTTACTAGTTTTTGTGTTTATTTTAACATTTTTGAAAAATGTTATTGCCTAATGTAATGTGCCTATAAGTTGCTTGATCAACAGACTTGCCCGTGCCTTGGTACGTATTTTTTTCTTTATAAACAACTCAAAACTTAAATTAAAATGCCCTAAAATATTTATTAACATATGTATAAAGTTAAGAGTGTAATTTTTACAATACATAATTATTATAAATGATAGAGTTGATGTGAAAAGTATACAATATTGTAATATGTTACTATTTACATGCGAAAATTTTATCGCAAATTGTTCCACTTAAAAAAGTATTTTCATAAGGTTTGTCTTACCTTTCAAAATTACATGCTAGTGATGTGTACAAATTTAAATAGGTTAGGAAGTTACTGTATGTTTAACGTAAGTACCAAAAAAAAAAATAAAAACTTATTTTTGTGAACAATGTTGGGTAAATGTTTAAGTTGTACTCTACCATTTTTTCCTTCTGGCCATTTTTATAAAAATATTTTGCCTACCGTTACCTTAATAAATAAATACAGGGTGGCCGTTTAAAAAACAAAACGGAGCTAATTTTGTGCGCTCCAGGTTATTTGCGGAAAAACGCTCGGACACGTCAATTTTTTGTTTAAGTGGGAAACGTTTTTTACCCCCTGAACTAAGTAAACACCCCTGCTAGAGGTTTGCATTTCAGGGGGTGAAAATGACAAAAAAATGTTTTGCCCTAAAATTATGAATTGACGTGTCTTCCTTATACAGTGACTGCTAGAAATATTGAACCATATGGAAAACTTTTTTATTTAATTTCTCAATTTTTTTTATTATTGATAAAAATCTCTGCATACAGCGAAACTCACAAAACCCTAATCAAAATTTAAATAAACGGTAACGTATACGTCGTAGGTGCAAATTAACGAATATGGCACAAGAGAAAACTACCTTTATTTTTGAACTTACAGAAAAATATTATTTGGAAAACTTGTTTAGAATTAAAAGTTATGTCGTATTTTTTAAGCAGAGCTCCTATTAAAAAAATTGGAAGAACAACTTACTTTTCCAACTTACCCCGTATAGATATTAGATCAAACTGAATTACCTACTGTAAATTATCCCTATTGTCTTTAAACTTCAAAAAAAATGTCAAAGCTTTGTTATTCTTAAAGCATTTAAGTAAATTTAGATCAATTCAAAAAACAAACGTAAATTTTTGCTTTTTTGTGGTTTTTAAAGTCAAAACTTCAAATTCTCTTTAAATTAATCTGCCACATCATTTTTTCCTTATTAAAAACGTCTTTGCATTTTTTAATGTATGATCATATATTCGTATTCATTTATATTATTTCGAAATATATATATATATATATATATATATATATATATATATATATATATATATATATATATATATATATATATATATATATACAGGGTGTTATTTAATAAGTGTCCGATATTTCAGAGAGTGATTTTTCAAGTATTTTTAAGGCAAAAAGTTCCTATGAACGTGTGGTCTAAGATGCTTCGCTTTCAAGATACAGGGTGTCAAAGTTTTATTTTTATTTATATTTTTTCTGCATAATTTCCTAAATAATGCCGATTTCCGAACGAAAATTGGTACCTGGGGGTTTTTGACATGAGAAATTTGAATTTGTTCTTAATTTAGCTCTTACTTGTAGAGGGCGCTAGCCACATGTATATTCTCACTTTCAAAGGCTCATGACTTTTTGTACAACCCTGTATTTACATTTTTGTTAAAAGAAATGGATTCCTTAGTCATTTTTACGTAAAAAAGGTACTCTTATTAGATGACGCTAGGAGCAATCGTTTTCGAAATATTTTGGTTTGGTTTGGTTTGGTTTGAAATCGATGCATGTGTTTTGAAAAAATGAAACAATTTTGTAAATTAACTTTTTTAATCAACATGAAATATTTTAAAAAAATAACACTAACACTAAATAAAAACAGGATGAAAAACCAGATCAAAATCACAATAAATGTTGGAAATGCCCACCCCTGCCTGTAGGCACGCATCCAATCTTATCCTCATTGATTCGCGTACCCTCTGGAAAATTCCTGGAGTATTTTCAATCGTTCTACAAGAGTCCATTATTCGATGTCTCAGTTCTTCTTCATTTTGAATAGGTGTTTGGTAAACTAATGTTTTTAGATGTCCCCAAAGGAAATAATCCAAACTATTAAGGTCTGGCGACCTAGGAGGCCATGGTTGAGTCCCTCCCCTACCTATCCAACGATTATTGAAATTTTGATTTAAAAACTCTCGCGCTTGGATGCTAAAATGTGCAGGGGCACCGTCATGCATAAACCACATCTCATTCCTTAGTCTAAGTGGCACATTTTCCAGTAAAATAGGCAAATTCTCTTCAAGAAAACGACGATATATCTCGCCATTTAATCTTCCCGGAAGGAAAAATGGACCTATCAAATTATCTCCCAGGATTCCTGCCCACACGTTAACAGAGAACTGTTCTTGAAAATGTGATTCCTGTATTGCATGTGGGTTTTCATTTGACCACATATGATTATTATGAAAATTACGTATAGCGTTACGTGAGAAATTTGCTTCGTCGGTAAACAGGATAAGGTTTTGAAACAAAGGGTTTTGAATAAGGCATTGGAGAAACCAACGACAGAAATTTATACGTAAGGGAAAGTCACGAGGTAGCAGTGCCTGAACTCTTTGAACATGATAGGGATATAATAAATTATCCACTAAAATTTTCCATACCAGAAAATGAGAAATATTTAACGTAAACGCTACTTTCCTGGTGCTTGTATCCGGCTGTTCTTCTACCATATTAAGGACTGCATCTTCGATATCTGGGGTTCTTACCGTTCGAACTGCACCTGACAGGTGACTAGCTTTCTCAAATGTTCCTGTTTCTCTTAACCGACCGTGGATTCTTGAAAAAGTTTTTGGAGTTGGAACTATGCGATTCGGATAACGCTCCTGATACAAACGTTTAGCTTCATAAGCATTTCCATTAGCAAGTCCGTATGTAAAATGCATGTCAGCATACTCAGCATTGGTAAAATTTACCATTTTAAAAAAACTCACTAATATTTATTACCTACTACTCAACTGTACGTCAAAATTGTATTATGTCTGAATTTTTACATGACAACACAAACAAAATGCATTGACTAGGCTACTTGATAAAACCGTCATTTTCGGCGGTCTTTACTTAGCATATTTATTACTAAGCGTATGCATCGATTATTTTAAACTAAAATATTTCGAAAACGGTTGCTCCTAGCGTCATCTAATAAGAGTACCTTTTTACGTAAAAATGACTAAGAAATCCATTTCTTTTAACAAAAATGTAAATACAGGGTTGTACAAAAAGTCATGAGCCTTTGAAAGTGAGAATATACATGTGGCTAGCGCCCTCTACAAGTAAGAGCTAAATTAAGAACAAATTCAAATTTCTCATGTCAAAAAACCCCCAGGTACCAATTTTCGTTCGGAAATCGGCATTATTTAGGAAATTATGCAGAAAAAACATAAATAAAAATAAAACTTTGACACCCTGTATCTTGAAAGCGAAGCATCTTAGACCACACGTTCATAGGAACTTTTTACCTTAAAAATCACTCTCTGAAATATCGGACACTTATTAAATAACACCCTGTATATATATATATATATATATATATATATATATATATATATATATATATATATATATATATATATATATATATATATTTATATTTATATATATTTTAATTCTATGAACTTTTTCTTATTACGATAATCTTAATAGAGTTTAATTTTTGAACATTGTAATAGGAAATCATCAAAATGAAATATGTTTTTTTAATGTTAAGCTGTTTTTTATAAGGTCAAAATGACGTGGGACATAAATCTAAAGGGGCTTTTAAGTTTTGGCCTTTTGAACCACAAAAAGCAAAAATGTACGTTTGTCTTTTGAATTGATCTAAATGTACTTAAGTGCTTTGAGAATAACAAAGCTTTGACATTTTTGGAAATTTTAGGGTAATAAGGATAATTTACGGCAGTTAATTTAGTTCCATCTAATCTCTTTACGGGGTAAGTTGGAAAAGTAAGTTTTTCTTCAAATTTTTTAATAGAAGGCTGTGCTTTAAAAATATGACATAACTTTTAATTCTAAACAAGTTTTTCTAATAATATTTTTCTCTAAGATCAAAAATAAAGGCAGTTTTCTCTTGTGTCATATTCGTTAATTTGCACCTACCTCGTATACGCTACGGTTTATTTAAATTTTGATCAGTGTTTTGTAAGTTTCGCTGTATGCAGAGATTTTTATTAAGAATAAAAATTTTTGAGAAATCAAAAATTAAATAGTTTTTCATATGGTTCAACATTTCTGGCGGTCACTGTATGACCTGGAGTGCCCAAAGTTAGCCGTTTTGTTTTTAAATGGCCACCTTGTCCCGAAAGAACAGGAACGTACAAATACTTGATCATAGATTTGAGTTAAAGTGAAGCAAAGTTAAGACTAGATTAAAACTTGACTTCTAGGCAGAACTTACCATTACAAATTCGCGCTTTGCTTGAAGCGGGCCGGCAAAGGTAGGTTTTTTCTGCACAAAGGATATTGCCGGTAGCATTTTCATATGTTACCGACAAAAACAGGCGTTCGGTTTGCCGAATACGTCTCATTAAGTTGCCGACGTATTCCTAGTTTACGTCTGTAACATAGACAGAATAAAATAGCCCAACTGATAAAGCATATTAACATGGAAAAAATATAACAGTTTGTTTTACTGTAATTAAGTTAAGGAAGAAGAAGGGAAATTGTTTATGCTAATTTCACTCATTTTTCCTTACAGAAATATCGAATTTAATCAACGATCAGTAACGAATATTTACTGCAACTGTTTGACATGCTAAAGAATAAAATGTCTGGATCATCTCTTTTATGTTACAGACGTAAACAAAAATACGTCGGCAACTTACAGATAGGTATTCGGCGACTCGAGCGCTTTTTTCCGTCGGTAACATATGAAAATGCTTGCCGGTATGTCAAAAGTTTGAATTTACAGATTCTAAATTTAGGAAGGATATTTTAAAAAATTCAATATTTATTTTTTTTTATTATTGCAGTTCAATAAACAGAAAAAAAAATAGTATAGCGATTTCAAAGTAATTTTAAAAACTGAAATTAAAACATTGTTTGGGTAAACATAAAAAATAAGTCCAAAAAACAGAAATGAGATATTTCATTTTTTTAAAGAAACAAATTAGGCTTTTAAAGGATTAAGATGGCTTGGCTGCAGCAAAAATTTCCGTTTCGGATGGTGATTGTAGGCATAGTATTTTACGTCGTTTGTCCAGAAATTGCATACGATTTTGTTTAGCCAGTTTATAGTTTTATTTTATTCCATTGTGTAAAATATTTGTGTGAATGTCAGTACTTTTATACTTGTATACAGACGGCAAAATATGGAGTTTAGCTCGACAGAAATTAGGATTTTATTGTCGTTATACTTGTAATACTTCAAGAGGAACGAAAAATCCAGTTATAATTAATATCCGCAATATATGGCAAAAGAGTAGAAGGTTTGACCTCAATGGTTACACGTGTATACTGTGAATAGCCCCACTTTTTTTGCTCGTGTATTTTAACTGTGGGGTCAGTGATTGATAGAATAACTAAGTAAATAATAAGAAATCTTTTGATCTTACCCCTATTAGGGAAATAGAAAATGATAGATATTTTATTTATTGATATGTCGGACTCTAAAATTATATTTTTGTCAGCCTAAACTTTATATTTTTAGACGTGCATTTAAATAATTGGATTAGTGACTGTTTATTGTAGCCATTGCTTCGCTTTTGTTCAACATTGTAGTGTGTCATATTTTATATATTATTTTTTATTGTTGTTACATCGTGTTTTAAAGTATAATTAAACGTACAAAAATTATGAAGGTTTTGTTTTATTTGATATTCACCCCCTTTATTACCTAAAAATAGAGAGACATCGATCATATAAAACGTTTCAATAAAAATAATTTTAAAATTTTACAATGGCTCAAGGTTAGTTTATATTTATAAGGTTGCGACATATCCTCAACTTTTAGGCGGTTCGAGGTCGGGGACGCAAGGAAGGGCACTCCACGGAGAAAAGTTGGCAAGACTGGGTAAAATCAAAGCTGGTGATCAATCCAGTGGCGTCTAGAATTTGCGCATTTCATTTTGCATTGTTTTGGAAGTGATATTTATTGAAAGGTGTAATTCCAAATGGTTTTTATTTAAATAAAAGAATTTACAACTTATTAATAATTAAAAACTGTTGTGTAAACGGTTGTTCTAATAATACAATAAACTGTATATCTCCGGCACTGAACAACATGGCCGAAAAATGGGAGATGTGACGTCATAACACGTCAAAGCAATATGGCCGAATGTCGTGACCTTATATAGACCGACTTTGACAATGGCTATAGTTTGTCCAACGTACCATTTTTTGGGTGGCTAACCTGAAATTGACACAAATGACTGTTCTTGACAAAACCAAAGTCCCTAGAGTCATCTGATTGATATTTGTCATCCAGTAATGGACTTTGAATTTTTTCTTTTGTTTTGTGACTTTTAGAGGTACTAAAAGGTGTTTTATTAAAGCTTTTTAAAGGGTTTAGTGGGTTTAACGACTATAAGATTTTGTGTTGTTTATATACTTTTTTGGTTTGAACTTATTATTGACATTTTTTATAGTTCATAATTTGTTTTATTTCGGGTAAGTATTGGGACTGGTTTTTATTGTTCATAAAACCCAGAATATACATATATGTTTTCTAGAGTATGGATCCCTGTGACAAGTAGCCTAGTCAATGCATTTTGTTTGTGTTGTCATGTAAAAATTCAGACATAATACAATTTTGACGTACTTTGACGTACAGTTGAGTAGTAGGTAATAAATATTAGTGAGTTTTTTAAAATGGTAAATTTTACCAATGCTGAGTATGCTGACATGCATTTTACATACGGACTTGCTAATGGAAATGCTTATGAAGCTAAACGTTTGTATCAGGAGCGTTATCCGAATCGCATAGTTCCAACTCCAAAAACTTTTTCAAGAATCCACGGTCGGTTAAGAGAAACAGGAACATTTGAGAAAGCTAGTCACCTGTCAGGTGCAGTTCGAACGGTAAGAACCCCAGATATCGAAGATGCAGTCCTTAATATGGTAGAAGAACAGCCGGATACAAGCACCAGGAAAGTAGCGTTTACGTTAAATATTTCTCATTTTCTGGTATGGAAAATTTTAGTGGATAATTTATTATATCCCTATCATGTTCAAAGAGTTCAGGCACTGCTACCTCGTGACTTTCCCTTACGTATAAATTTCTGTCGTTGGTTTCTCCAATGCCTTATTCAAAACCCTTTGTTTCAAAACCTTATCCTGTTTACCGACGAAGCAAATTTCTCACGTAACGCTATACGTAATTTTCATAATAATCATATGTGGTCAAATGAAAACCCACATGCAATACAGGAATCACATTTTCAAGAACAGTTCTCTGTTAACGTGTGGGCAGGAATCCTGGGAGATAATTTGATAGGTCCATTTTTCCTTCCGGGAAGATTAAATGGCGAGATATATCGTCGTTTTCTTGAAGAGAATTTGCCTATTTTACTGGAAAATGTGCCACTTAGACTAAGGAATGAGATGTGGTTTATGCATGACGGTGCCCCTGCACATTTTAGCATCCAAGCGCGAGAGTTTTTAAATCAAAATTTCAATAATCGTTGGATAGGTAGGGAGGGACTCAACCATGGCCTCCTAGGTCGCCAGACCTTAATAGTTTGGATTATTTCCTTTGGGGACATCTAAAAACATTAGTTTACCAAACACCTATTCAAAATGAAGAAGAACTGAGAAATCGAATAATGGACTCTTGTAGAACGATTGAAAATACTCCAGGAATTTTCCAGAGGGTACGCGAATCAATGAGGAGAAGATTGGATGCGTGCCTACAGGCAGGGGGTGGGCATTTCCAACATTTATTGTGATTTTGATCTGGTTTTTCATCCTGTTTTTATTTAGTGTTCGTCTGTTATTTTTTTTTAATATTTCATGTTGATTAAAAAAGTTAATTTACAAAATTGTTTCATTTTTTTCAAAACACATGCATCGATTTCAAACCAAACCAAACCAAACCAAAATATTTCGAAAACGATTGCTCCTAGCGTCATCTAATAAGAGTACCTTTTTACGTAAAAATGACTAAGGAATCCATTTCTTTTAACAAAAATGTAAATACAGGGTTGTACAAAAAGTCATGAGCCTTTGAAAGTGAGAATATACATGTGGCTAGCGCCCTCTACAAGTAAGAGCTAAATTAAGAACAAATTCAAATTTCTCATGTCAAAAACCCCCAGGTACCAATTTTCGTTCGGAAATCGGCATTATTTAGGAAATTATGCAGAAAAAACATAAATAAAAATAAAACTTTGACACCCTGTATCTTGAAAGCGAAGCATCTTAGACCACACGTTCATAGGAACTTTTACCTTAAAAATACTTGAAAAATCACTCTCTGAAATATCGGACACTTATTAAATAACACCCTAGTTTAAAATCTTAAATTTGATATCCTTAAAAAAAATCACAAAAAGTTTAGGCAGTTAAATCGGCAGAGTTGTCTTTGTTAACTTCCCTTCATGATATTATTGATTTATGATGGAGATTGGCCGCCTTTGCTAACTTTTCCTTTATGATAGCGAAGGCATGATGCAGGTGTCTCTAACGGCGCGGCACTAAAATTCCGGTTGTGGCCCCTTTGGATACTAGACAACCAGATGAATTTATATTTTAGGGAAGGCATTATGTGGCTTACAATGCCAATCTTAAATTTTTATGTACGTATTTTCAATTTACCTCGCAAATATGTATCTTTCATACCATGGGCCTTCTTAGAAAAGGACCGGTTTGCAAAATATGTTATAAATAATTACACATATAAGAAGACACACTTTCACGTGATCGCCGTCGTCATGTATCAAATTGATTTCTATTTGCAGTTTAGCCGGAAAGAACCTTAACCTCCACTTTTCTTCTATTTGAGATTAAAATTGACATTAACAAGTGACATTCTGAGCCCCTAATACTCCATCTGCTATTTTTTGTCATCTAACTTCGTAATATTTCTAATTTTTAATTTTCAATCTAGAGTTTCATAAATATAATAAAAGGGAATTTTGGACAAAGTAGTCAATGAAAAATAGAGGTGAAATTCTCTTATTTTTAATAACCACTGCAAACTAGTCTAAAGTTTGTAATATCGTATTTGTGATCTTAAAATTTACCCCAAGGCTTATCCACTGGATGTTTAAGCTGTAGCAGCTTAAAAAATTGCTTTGGAAGAAATAATTAAATTTCTTAGAACAACCTTTCATAATGTATAAGTGTCCTGAATTTACTTACTGGGGAATAAATCTAAACTCTTGGTAGGAACAAAATTCAATGAGGCTGATAAAACAAAAAGAGTAGTAAAAAAGTTGTTAAATCTATCTTACTTTTACAAGTACAATTAAGGCAACAAGAAACACAGCAAGCGTATTGGCTGCAGTGTCGAGGATACCACTAACCTCTGTCATAATAAATCGATCAATGAATATTTAGAAATTATCTGTAATAATTTAAGAGCCACGTTAGAATATCTGAGCTAAAAAAATTATATACATTATTGCTCTAGAAAATTTATATACATTAGGCTCTAAAAATTACATTTAGTTATTGACAAAAACAAAAAAAAATGTTTATTAAAAATAAAAATCCTGTATTTAACCACCTTTAAAAACTTTTGTTTATTAAAAGCTATAATTTTCAACTTTGGGAAGGGGTAAGATAACCCCTGACCTTCCATATCTACACCCATTATCAGTAGAATCTAAGTAGTTTAGAATGTTTAAAAAACTAAAAAACACGCTTTTATATGCAACCGAACTAAAAATTAGAAAATAATTTTTCATTAAAAAAATATTGTAACTTCATAGTAAAAAGCGTGGGGTGCTTAATATATTAAATGTTATAATTATTATATTTGCCAATATCTATGATGGAAAAGTTATGAAAAAATAGTAAAATGCACCCCACGCTTTTTACTATGAAGTTACAATATTTTTTTTTAATGAAAAATTATTTTCTAATTTTTAGTTCGGTTGCATATAAAAGCGTGTTTTTTTAGTTTTTTTAAACTATTAATTATTTTTCATTTTTTAGTTCGTTATATCAATTAATTTTTTAAAAATAAATGCTCCAGTTTATTCACTAAAAAATTTTTTCGCCATTTTGTCAAGAGTAGCAAAGTTTTTCAGATGGACTTTCTGAAAATAACCTAATATAAAATTTGAGTAAAATCGATTCAGATCGAACTCTTGAAATGGCCGGTGGTTGGTACCACTGGGACGTACAGGTGACAGATGACACTTGGTGGTATCAAGCAGTGGTTATAATAATAATATAATGGATTTTTTTTTCCTGGCGATCCAAAGCAGGATAACGGGATACTGTTTGCAGATTATTGCATTGTCATGGGTCCTTAATACGTGTGCAAAGTTTCAAAGAAATCGAATAGCTGGAAGTTGGTTAAAATTAGGCTCAAAGATTCCGTTACATAGATAGCCAGATGGATAGATAGTTACAACCCAAGTTAATAAAAGCTCAAAATCTAGGGATATTGAATTATTTTTATTACAAAGTGGTTTTAAATTTTTTAATTAAATATTTTTTGTTACCATAATAGTTAGGGACACAAAAGAGATACAATAATAACAAATAAACTATAATGGGATAAAAATACTGATTTACGTGGAAAAAATTTAAATTTATCAAAAACATATTCAAAATAACAACAAAAATTATGCAAAATTTTACAAAAAAAAAGAAAAATTAAAAAACTTAATATGGAATGTGACCTCCTCGTGCATTGATTGTGGCTCTACAACGTCTTTCCATGCTCAGGATCAAGTTATCCAGATCTTCTTGGGGGATTGCATTCCAACACTGTTGTAGTGCTTGAAAGAGCTGATCTTGGTTTTGAAATTGATTCTGACCCTGAAGAACTCTTCGCTGAAGCATATCCCAAGCATGCTCTATAGGATTGAGATCGGGCGATTGAGCTGGCCAATCTAAAACCCGAATGTTCTGCTCTTCCAAAAATTTCTAGTGACTCTGGCTGTATGTGGAGTGGCATTATCGTGCATTAAAATAAAATTGTCACCGATATGTTGGGCGTATGGAACAACAATAGGTTCTAGAACGTTCCTAATGTAACGTTCTGCAGACACGAAGCGGTCCAGAAGAACGAGCTCAGTTCGACTGCCCAGAGAAATTCCTGCCCATACCATAATTGTCCCTCCTCTATAACTGTGAACCTCCTGAGTATGATGGATTCGATTTCTTGTGCCAGGTGCTCTCCATACACGTACCCTTCTAGAATCTGGATACAAACCGAAGCGGGATTCATCGGTAAACAACACATTCTGCCATTCATTTTGCTCCCAAGTGACATGTTCCTGAGCCCACACTAAGCGACTGGCGCGATTCCCTCGATTTAAGGGTTGGCATCTCCAAGGTCTTCGGTTAACTAGATTACCTTCCCTTAACCTTCTATAGATGGTATGTCTTGAAACGGTCACATCATGAGCTCCACGCAGATGGTTTATTAATTGTGGTGCTGTCACTGTGTCATTTCTTCGAGCTTCTAATTGAACGTATCGGTCCATCTGAGGCGTAGTCACCCTTGGTCGACCCAAATGCCTTTCCCGTATACTTCCAGTCTCCCGATAACGGCTCCAAAGACGTGAGATAACACTCTGAGTGGTGCCTATCGCATTGGCCACGTCAATTTGACGCATTCCACCCTCAATCATCCCCACAGCCCGCAACATCTCATTTTCGGCCAAATGATGTCTAGGCATATTTTAACAATTCAAAAACACCTTTGCAGTACTAAACTTAACAAAGAACTAATAAAATTGTACAGTATCGATACTGTGTATTTCAGGCATCTTAAAAAAGAACACTTTTTTGTGAGTAAAATATTTTCGCACGAATTTATCTTGTTAATTTACATCAATAAATATTGCTAGAATTGTGATACACTGCTCAACATAGATTAAGATAAGAAAAAAGAATTAATGAACAAATTATATTAAAACTCTTTAATATCCCTAGATTTTGAGCATGTGTGTACTTGTGCTCATCGAAAATGCCTGTCAATTTTTTTAGACCTTACTATGAATTAACTAAATCCTAAAGAATTTCAATCTTACAGCTTTAGGTTTTCTCCTATTATTTTTTTTTGAACTTTCAAAAATATACAGGGTGATGACTTGCAAAGCTGTTGCTTGCGCAGGTGATGGTTTTCGTACTAGCATGGTATGACTCATCACTATACAAATATCTAGCCTTACAGGTTTAATGTTTCTCGAAGGGTTCACTAGCTCTCCTACTATTTTCCCCTTCTGTCAAACTATAACTTACATGGCTTTGACAAAAAAATGTCTCTAAGCAGTAAAAAAATACACTCCAGTCCTGTACTACAAGTCCAGTTTTTAAAAGGTGATTTACACCATTTTATTTTATGCTTTATTTGTTTTCTGGGAGATTAAATAAAAAAATTATTTAAACAAAATATTATTTGGCTTTTCTCCAGAACAAAATTAAAAAGTTTATTTAACAATTTATGAAAATTAAAACTTTTATACACTATGTAGAACTATTCTACTCTTACACAATATAATAAAAGTTATTATTACTTTAAAAGAAATATAATAATGAAATATTTATTATTAAGTTACTTATACAAAGGTTTTAATCTATAAACAAAGGTTCATTAGCACTCGGTTAAAATTATTTTAATCTAATAAAATAAAATCTTAACAAGACGCCAGACGAGAACTGGGCCAATGGTTGCGTCTCAAAAATGTGGCAAGTAGTTTACCGAAAATGTGGTATACAGTTTATCTAAAAGCCTATTGATAAACTGGTTAGAAAACTGATTTTTTTTTATAAAAATGAAATGTCAGATGGACACTTTAGAGTTTGACATTACTTTTGGAAAAATTAACTGGTAAAAGATACACCTATTAGGTATCTTAACCAGATAAAAGAATAGTAAAAAATGTTTAGCCATATAATAAGGTATTTTATGCTTTATTTGTTTTCTGGGAGATTAAATTTAAACAAAATATTATTTGGCTTTTCTCCAGAATAAATTTAAAAAGTTTATTTGACATTTTATGAAAATTAAAACTTATTATTAAATACTTTTATTATACGGCTAATCATTTTTTACTATTCTTTTTATCTGATTAAGATACCTAATAGAGTGTAATCTTTGTTTTTTTGTTCTTTTAGGATACCTCACGAAGGCTTATGCCTAAATACCAGTGTATCGTGAGTGCCGGGTTACTGGATGTTTAACCCATTATTGTCGTGTTCCGTCAACGTTATTCAAGCACTGAAACATGCAGTTTTTGCCATTTCACAGCACCTTTTAGACAACGCGGTAGTGCCACCACGGACGTTATTTTTAAATAACTACTACCTAGAAATGGCAGAATACTACACAGTGGTTTGCCATTGCCAACTGTGAGTTGACGAGTCCGACCTCGAGATTCGAACCTGGATCGCTGCAGTAGCCCCTGCACCACTGCTCGCCACAACCAGTTAATTTTTCCAAAAGTAATGTCAAACTCTAAAGTGTCAATCAGACATTTAATTTTTATATTTTTTTCAGTTTTCTAACAAGTTTATCAATGAGTTTTTAGGTAAACTGTTTACCACATTTTTGGTAAACTATTTACCACATTTTTGAGACGCAACCATTGGCCCAGTTCTCATCTGGCGTCTTGTTTTATTTTATTAAATTAAAATAATTTTAACCAAGTGCTAATAAACCTTTGTTTATAGATTAAAACCTTTGTATTGTAAGTAACTTAATATTAAATATTTCATTATTATATTTTTTTAAAGTAATAATAACTTTTATTATATTGTATAAGAGCAGAATAGTTCTACATAATGTATAAAAGTTTTAATTTTCATAAAATGTTAAATAAACTTTTAATTTTATTCTGGAGAAAAGCCAAATAATATTTTGTTTAGTTCTGAAGCCCTTATATGTTTTCACTGCAGATATTTTTAGAAAATCACACCCTAAGTAAAATAAAATACGACATAAAAAAAATATTTAAAAAAATTAGGATGCAGTGGCACCAGGTGTAAAATTTCCGCTTCGCTCAACTACATATTTTCGCATCAAATATTTTTGTCCGTTAAGTTTGCAAAATATCAAAGAAGGCATTTACCCAAGTTAATTTTCTGTGACCAGCAGTCCAAACTTTTTACTGAATATATAATGAAAACGTGTTCAGTCGAACTGAATCCAAGGGTCCAAGAAATTTTTCATGGAATAAATTGAAGTTTTTGTTATATTAGGAACATTTATTCAGTCCTGCGATTTTACTTTTTTAAGTTTATTTCTACTTGTGGGGATACAGACATTTTTACTTAATCACAAATTTTTCAGAAAACTTTAACTATTTAGTTATTTGTTTAAACTTTTCTGCATTAACAAAATAAAAGCCCCAAAATTTGTATAATATAATTTTAGAAAGAAAAAACTTATTGTTGCAAGATGTACACAAAATTTTGAAATCCATTGTTTTGACGATTCGTTATAGATTTATTAAATTCTTTAAACCACATATACAGTGTGTCCCAAATTAATGGGTAATGTTTTGCTTGCTTTTTCGGAAACTACGAGAGAAAACCTTTAAATAGGAAAAGATTTAGACAATTATGTTGGACGTTCTTAATACTAGTTCAAAATAATTTCAGCTGTTTTATTTTTTAAGATTTTTGGAATAAACTTAAACGTTGCGTGTTTGAAAAATGCTTTAATATTAAGTATGTTATTTCTTAAATTTGTAATCAGATTTTTTAACCGTTTGAATTTTCTAAAATCGTCATCAACTTTTTTTATTATTAATACCATATTGGATTTAACATTTATTAAAAAACTTATCATTATCTTCAAGTATTTAAGTGCCGTGTCAACAAACTCCCTCTTACCTCGCTTAAGACACCCACGGTACGTTAGTATTTAGGCTTTTAGCCTTAGTGGTTTGTCCAAAAAAAATGAAAAAGTAAGCTGAGTTAAAATAATTAGGATAATACTTAAATGAGTTTTTTTCTTACAACAACAGGACCAAACAACACAGGGTAAGAACAAAACAAGCAAATTACCCTAAACCCCATATTAAACATCCAATTAACAATTAACTTAAGCAATAAAATTACCTTTAAAATGCAGACCGCTATTATTTTTGCATTTCTGACATTTTTTTTTATTATAGTTCTTGGTACACGACCCAGGGTCCTATTTAAAATTTTAGCTAAAATTTCGGGTTAGTATTATAGTCTAAGAGCCAGTCGACGGCAGACAACACATTTTAAGAAAGTACAAAATTTTCTTAGTAAATCTGTTAGACCTACCAAACATAAATGTGTGGTTAGCTGGGTGGCCTCAGCTACGATCAGCTGCGACAATGTCATAAGCTTAAGAAGTATTTTAAGAATAACTTTTATATAAATTTGAATGATTTAAAAATATTTGGGAACGCCTTCTATGCATCAGAAGACATGTTTTGGCATTCAAGAAAAAAAATTCATCAGTGTCGTTCGTAAGGGGTTTAAGGTATTTTTTTTAATTAGTACGCCACTAAATATTTTTAAAATTAAAATATTTTTTAAAATTTTTATTTAGTTTAGAACAAATTTGCTTCCCTAACTTTTTTATTTCATATACGATTTTCGCGTAAAAAGTAGAAACCATTTTTCGGCATGGTTATTTCGTATCGCTAATTAGTCGAGGTATTAAAGCATAAAAGCTTGGAATTTTTAAGGACAGGACTAATCGAAATACGTTTTTTGCATTTGCTTACAAAAATCATTTGTAAAATGTCTACCTAATTTTAAATTTATGCAAAACGGAAATTGCATTACTTCTGCCAAAAATGCATTTAAAAAGCATTTTTTTGACGCCCCTTTAGAAAATGTAATAACTTTTTAAATAAAAATAAGAACGGCCCCAAGTTAAGTAACCGACGGTATTAAGGGTCGCTGATTACAAGTTTTGCAGTAAAACGATCTCCGGGCACCTGGTGCACCGGAACCTGACTCTACACGCCGTCTTCGAGGGTTTTACAGGCACAATCGTAAAAACTCCTTATAACGATTTTGGGTTCGTGTTTTCGAGTGTCGCTAGAAAAACCTCAGAGACGACATTCAGTCCCAGGTTTCGGTGCTCTAGGTGCCCAAGAAATCGTTTTTGACGTGAAATTTTAATTCAGCGTCCCAAAAAATCCATATTGATTTTTGGTTAGGTAGTCTTTTTCGAGTGTGTCTCGGAAAACTTCAGAGACGTTTGGGGCGAGATTCCGGTGTACCAGGTGCCCAGGGGATCGTTTTTAACATAAAATTCTGATTCAGCGTTCGAAAAAACCCGTTAACAAATTTTGGTTTGCCCGTTTCGATTTTGTCAGGAAAAGCCACGAAGATGACGTGCATCAGGTGTTCAGAAGGTCGTTTTCGACATTTGTTGAAGTTGAAGTTTGAATTCAGCTCCCACAAAATGCCCCACAATATTTTTTGGGTTGTTTTTGAAAAAATTCCCGAAGATGATGTCGGCGTCCAGGTTGGGGCGCACCAGGTATCCGTGGGGCGTTCGCCGATGCCATATTTAAATTAAGCGACCCAAAAACCACTGGGCGCCAAGTTTCTTTTTCTTCCTTGTATCAATTTTGGACGAGTCCCACGGAGATAATGCTCCTAGCCGTTCCTGAGATCTAGGTGTTCAGGGGGTCAATTTAAACATCATACTTGTGACACACTTGTATTACAAGATGTATCAATAAAATAAATTAAACATTTTTTAATATTTTATTTAATCACTTTTTCTTGTATTATTTGTTTACAAACAACCAACCTTTAACCACCCACTTTTAATTTTTATACGTAATGAACTAAAATAAAAGGTGACGCACGTAAACTCAAAACTTGGTTCGGGGAACATCTGCGCTATCCAATCCACGTATGATTTCATTGGGCATGTTTCAGACCGTACGATACACGGTCGTGCTACGATGCCGGTCTTGCAGGACATCGGTTCGGTTATGTGTGGCCAAACTTTTACCTATACTAAAATCAAAGTTTGGATAAAAGGGAACAGAGATAAGTGGAAAAATCCGTTTTGATTAAACAAAGAGATGTACATACATAAAACAATAGACTTAGCTTATCAAAAATGCTTTTAATATTTTTGAGGGCATTATAAGTGCTTTTGAAATTTTCCAAATTAATTTACCCCACTTGCTTCACTGTTGATCCGGGCACGGTGCGGTTATGTGTGCCCGACCTTTAGGCAAATTCAGACACGTATACCGGCGTGTGACGCGACGCAGCACAGCACATACTTTTCTAACTTATAAAATTAAATTATACAGCGTAAAATGACTAACAAGGCGTCTACTCGAAAACATATTGATTTATGTGACAGTGACAGTTTCTCGCGTCGTAGGCGTTAGATGAGTCTTAATTTGCGGCTTGTCTTATACGTGGCTAGTAATTATCTTAGTAGAAAAACATCTTAGATGTATTTTTTCCGTAATTGGTTAATAGGTCCGTTTTTTTTATGAAGAAACACTTACAGGTCTGGTTAGTATTGAAATGCTTACCAATCAAATTATTCCGACAAATTTAAGCAGTAGTGTCGGAAAATAACTTTTACAACATACTATTATACAAGGGATGTTCACAACATCTTTTAAGCAAATTAGCTGGCCAGTGAGATCACCAGATACAACTTCTTTAGTTTGTCATTTATGGACCTATTTTTAAAGCAAGGTGTACGAATTTGATCTTTTTGATAATAGAAATGTACTGGAAACAACGGGTATTTAATTTTTTCTGGAAGTTATTAATATTAATACTTCTAAAGTCGTGTAACAAGAATTGTAAAAAAAAAATCTAAATGCATCAATAATAACTGTCGGACATTTCAAAGTGTAATTTTAGTGCTAATGCTTAAGTTAAGTCGATTTTTATTAAAGAGTTTTAGGTAATTTACTTAATTTTTTTAACCTTGTGTTGTTGCGTATTGTTGTATTATTTAAAAAATATATATTTTATTTAAATATTTGTTAATTGTCTTAACCCAACTAAATTTAATGTTTGTGCTAATATTATTGTTAATATTGTCAGATTTACCAAGAAGTAAAATTTCTAAGTTATGTGCTATATGGTTAAAAAGGCAAAGTGGGCTCGTTTTGATGAGTAAAAAATTGAAATGATAGTTTCATTAAATCAAAAACGTAAAAAAATCAATTCAAATTGTGTATTTCACAAAAAATAAACGTTTTAAAAGTGTTTTTTAACAAAAAAATGAAATAATAAAGATATGGCATCTTTTAAACATGCAACATTTCAATTTTAAAACCAAAAGAGCTGAAATTAGTTTTGGACTCTTT